>PVIH01017859.1:27543-40514 GCA_004025045.1 Sigmodon hispidus | reverse complement strand
GGCACACAGGCACACAGGTACACAAGCCACCCAGCCATGCAGGCACACAGGCACACAGGTACACAAGCTACCCAACCACATAGCCACACAGGCACACAGGTACACAAGCCACCCAGCCACATAGCCACACAGGCACACAGGCACACAGGCACACAAGCTACCCAGCCACCCAGCCACACAAGCCACCCAGCCACATAGCCACACAGGCACAGAAGTAAGAAAAGGAAAAAGCCCAGAGGCAGACAGGATAATTTAAGAAAGCTGGCTAGAAGTAAGCCAAACTAAGACCAGCATGTATAAGAATAAGGCTCTGTGTGTGACTTATTTGGGAGCTGGCTGGCTGGCCCCCAAAAGATCAAAGAGTAAAAAGTAAACAGCAACCAACTACACACCCTGGTTGTCTTGGTTATGATTTTATTTTACAGCAATAGGAAAGAAAGGAAGGCAGGCCGTACAGGAAAGCCCACTAAGCTGTTTTTCTAAATGGGCATGTTGTCAGACTGCCTTCCAAATGTCATGTATGCACCAACAGATTAGGTCTTCAGTAGCTGCTGCAGGGAATGTAGACTCAGAACTGGCCAGAGTGCTGAGGATAAGTGATAGCTGGGTGCCCTGCTTAGGCGAGACACCTGCATTGAGTCCCTGCCTTGCAAGGTTCAGGGAGCAGGGCAGAAGTAAAGAATATAAAAGACAGGGGATGGAAAGAGTTGGAAATTGCACTCTGGAATGCACCACAGCAGGGATGGACGGACAGGAAGTAAGAGGAGAGGATGTGAAGGAGCGGGGAGGAAGGGGGAGTGGACGTGGACAAGACATACTGGATACATGTATAAAATTGTCAAGATAAGTTAAAAGGTATTTTTAAAAGGTAAGGTGGTGAATTTTATGTTTATATGCACATATATTTTGAAAAAAATTAATTCTAATGCTACCTCACATTTAATTATTAATCAAATATCAGGCACACGTGATATTAAAAGTGGAATTCTACAGAGAAAAACTGCTTCCTAAAATAAATAGAAGGCTTCTAAGAAAAGCAGAAATACTTTATAAGCCAAGATATCTTAGAAGACTAAAGGGCATGTAGTTACAGGTTACTACATAATATAGCAATAATCCTAAATGAATGCTAAAAACATTTGTATAATATATCACTCAATATTCTTTATTATTTTATTTAATTTTTTAAAGATTAATTTATTTCAATTTTAACAAGATTTCAAGTCAAGTGAAGAATTCAAGTGTCACCAATCATCTGTAAAAGCACAGTAATCCTATCAGACACCCTTGACAATATCCATCACCAAAAAGGAGATAAATGTGAATGAGGAATCGGAAATTGTTCTACGGCTAACTGCATGAGGACTCTTACGTTATTATTAAATTTTTATTATTAATTTTTTTAAAAGTTTTTAAAAATTTATTATGCATATAGTGTTCTGCCTTCAGGCCAGAAGAGGGTGACAGATCTCATTGTACATCTACCATGTGGTTGCTGGGAATTGAACTCAGGACCTCTGGAAGAGCAGACAGTGCTCTTAACCTCTGAGCCATCTCTCCAGCCCTGTTATTAATTTTTAAAATTTACTTTACATACCCACCATAGTTTCCCCTCCCTCTTCTCCTCCCACCAGTCTCCCCACCTCCTTCCGACCCCCTCCATCCTCTCCTCAGAAAGGGTAAGGCCTCCAGTGGGAGTCAACAAGGCATGACATATCAAGCTGAGGCTACACTCCTCCCCTGCATAAAGGCTGAGCAAGGCTTCCGCTGTGGAGGTATATACTGGAGGTATATACCGTATAGTTAATACAAATCATCTGGAATATCAAGGAGGCGTGGTGACTCACGCCTTTAATCCCATCACTGGAGAGGCATCAAACTGTGAGCTCAAGGTCTAACAGAGCCAGGAGGTTGTGGCTCACACCTTTAATCTTAGCTCTAGGAAAGTTGAACCAAGAAAATAGCTGGGCAAGGGAGAGAAGGGAGGAGCTCAGCTTCTCTTAGGACTTCCCTGAGGACAAAGATGATGGCGGATTCAGGAGACAGGCCAGAAGAGCTGGCTGGATGAGAATTGGCTGTGGTTTGTTCTCTGTCTCTCTGACATTGCAGACTATTTTTACTAAATATATAATTCATGCAATAACCCACCATAGGGAACAGGTTCCAAAAAGCCAGCTCATACACCAGGGACCGATCCTGGTACCACCTCTAAGGGCCCCACAAGCAGACCAAACTACACAGCTGTCATCCATAAGCAGAGGGCTTGGGTCTGCCCCATGCAGGGTTACTAGCTGTCAGTACGGAGTCCGTGAGCTCCCAATAGCTCAGGTCAGCTGTCTCTGTGGGTTTCCCCATCATGATCTTGACCTCCCTTGCTCATATAATCCCTTCTTCCTCTCTTCAACTGGACTCCCGGAGCTCAGCACAGTGCTTGGCTACGGATCTCTGCATCTGCTTCCATTGTTACTGGATGAAGGCCCTAAGATGACGGTCAGGGTTGTCACCAATCTAATTACAGCAGAAGGCCAATTCAAGCACCCTCCCCACTACTGCTAGGGGACTCTTACATTAAACAAGTTTCAACTAACTTCTCTGGAAACAATCAACACTAGCTATCCCTGAACACTGCCATCCCTTTAAGGAAAGCCTGGGGACCTATCTGATTTTGTCTCATATGCTCATTTGATGTCTTCAAGACAAGTTCTAAAACATTAGGCACAGTATAACCTCAGGAAAACATACCCCCTGGTTGGCTCACTCCAGTGGGAAGCATTGTGCCAGACACTGAAATACCTGAGATGTGCAGGCTCTTCCTTAACAAAACACAGAAAATGAGAAGAAAAAAAGAAGATGTGGAAAAATAGCCAAGGGTCAGTAAATACAAACTACAAAAGAGAGATGACATGAACACCTCATGCTACTAACTCTAAAACTGTCATTATTGATCCCAAATAAAGTATGGCATTAAGTGTTAAAAAAAGAAAACCATGTACTACAGGAAAGGGCATTGCCTCACTATAAAAGAAATACCACAGTAACCTGCTCTGTGTGTATTCAAGTTAGTCTCCTCAGCCACTTCTGTGTGTGTGTGTGTGTGTGTGTGTGTGTGTGTGTGTACACAATGCACATGTGTGTGGGGGTCAAAGGACAACCTGGGGTGTCATTTCTCAGGCACTGTCCACTTGGGGGGGTTGGGGAGCATCTCACCAGCATGGAACTTGCTAAGCAGACTAAGCCATTGCTTCCCCAGCACTGGAATCAATCTGGACATGAGAGAGAGATAGAGAGAGGGTGGGTGGGAGGGAGGTGTGTTCTGGGGAGCAAACTCGGGCCCTCCTGTTTAAGCACCTCACTGAGCTGCCTTTGCTGGAATTCTTCAGGGACTGCATGATGGAGACAAGAGACTGATGTCACACTTACAGAGACGGTCCATACGGGAAGAGCTAGCAAGAAGATAACCCTGCCGCAGCCGTCCGTCACTGGTGTTCACAATGAGGGGAAGACCTACTACAGCTCTTCTCTTAATGCACCAGTGCAGTTGATTATCAGGGAAACTGCAGCAGCAGCACATACACCTGTCTGCCTCAGCACAACGACTGTGTCTTCAGAAAATTAATTCTAAAATAAGGTTAAAATACATACGAAAGAGCACAACAAAGGACCACAACGAGGACAGCACAGCCAGAGGCCGGAACAATGGGGTTCCGTCAGAACACTGATGCTCTGAGTTCCCAGTGGACTCCAGTCTCTCCCCAGATGATCGAGGAGATGGGGTTTCATTAAATGCGTCCTGGCTCTTCAAGGTTTAAGTGCAAAGAGTCCGAGGCCCCATCTACGAGGTTCATTTACACCCCTCCAGAAATTTGGGAAGCCAAAGTAAAATACTCACTGTACTGCAAAGTGAAAAGGTGGGCTCTGTCCAATTGCACAGTGCTGAGGCTGACTTAAGACGGCCTGGACAATCCATGATTCATGCAAGGCTTGCACAGCCACCCAGGCCCATGGTAGGACAGGGAAATTTGCACATGCTTCAGGGACATTTCAGATAGGCAGGGACAAAGAGAATTAGCACTTGGTGTCTACAGAACATAGGACACAAGTTGCCAGGTGCATGGCGGTTTGTAGAGATCCTAGGTGGTGGAAGACATTACCATGGGAACAGCTTCAGAGACCTACGCCTCTTCCCCAGTATGTCAACCCCAACACCCAAACTTTCCTGCAAAGGTCTGGACCACACACAGAGAAACTGTGGTGGCCTCAAACACCATCTGCTTCTTTACCCTCCTGACCTTGCTTTGTCCCTGAGGATGAAGGATGGATTCTAACCAAAGGCTAGGGAACCCTGGCTTCAGCTGAGTCTTGAAAAACTATAATTTGGCAGGAGCTATCAGAGGTGAGGGCTCATTTATTCCTTGGATCCTTCCTGCAAGAGAGCCTTGTAAACTCCTCTGTATACAGCCAACTCACAGGGCTCTCTCCTGGGTTCAATTACCTCCTGCCTGCATCTCTTTGAGCCTGTGGTAAGGGTTACTGAGCACCTGCCCCACAGGCATCTGCTGCTTCTTGTCTATCTGTACTGCTTCTCCCCGCCAAAGGAGCGACCACCAAGCGTGGTGCATCCTGGACTGCTTCGTGGAAGCTCTAAAACATGGAATCTCTCACTAGGGGTTTCTTCCTATAATGAGATTCATCCGTATGAGTGGCTGCCTCTTCCAGGTACAATCTACAACACAAAGAGTACTCTACTGTTTGCCCACACCTGATGTCCAGTCTATAGCTGCTGAATGCTGGGCTGCTCCCTCTGTGGAGCTGTTACGGACAGTGCTCCTGTGAATGTTTTCCTATCTCCTGGACACATAAACAGACAACCTCACTGGCTAGGTTTTCGTAATCACAAATGAAGTTAGCAGGCATGAGGGTTTGCTGATGATGTGGACATAGTTTTTTGGGTTTTTGTTTGTTGTTGTTTTTTTTTTGAGTGCCTGTTCATCTTGGCCACTAGATGGCAGCTCTTCCTAGATGCTGATCTACTGGCTGTGAGAATCCAGTCTTCTGTGGAGAAGAACAAGAAAGAAACTATCTGCTGCCTCAGAGACTGCTATTTCTGAGAACCAATTGTAACAATGCTAAGATAAGTACGCAGTCATGGTGCATAACATGAGACAGAGCGAACAGTCTGCAAACCAGAAGCAATCGATAGCAGGAGTGAAGAAGCACTGCCTGACAGTAGACACTCCCATTGCTCTTCCTTCTTGATATAAATAATGGCATAAAAACAATCAAAATCAAGTAATTTAAAAATGTCCAGATGTACTTTTAGAATGCAGAAGTGTACTCTAAAACCCTCCATTTCCCAAACACTAGAACACAGGCTTGCATTTAAATTACCTGGAAACAAAGTTCTCATTTCTTTATCATTCAGTATCAGCCAGCTTTAAATCACTGTCACAAGTACCCTAGAGAAACCTCGAAACACAAAGAGTTTGTTTTGGCTCAGTTTTAGAGGCTTTCGGTCTGAGACTGGTCCTACTGCCCTGACCCTGTGAAATGGTCCACATCACGGCAGGGTGTAGACAGCAGAGCAAACCAATATGTCACGGCTGCATCTCAGATCACATTGAGGGTATGCTCCCATGGAGCCCCACCCCCCCCTTAAAGCCCATCTCTTAAAGGTCCTTATCACCTTCTGAGAATAAATTCAGGCTGAAGACTAACAGACTGACACATGGACCTCCCAGACACACTGAGAATCCAGTGGCAGCAATGGCCCTTTCTTTCTTCTGAATGGTGACCTCCTAGGATCACACGTGATGTCCCAACATTCTGGATCCCCTCTGTGTCTCCTTTAACTGAAACCTCAAGTGCATCACAATAACCCTGAGGTTCTTTACTGGCCTGGATCTTTGTTCTGGGGAGAACACTGTCATGAACTCTTGGCCTGGGGTTCTTCAGCAGCTACAGGACTGGTAAGCTACCAGGAAGGAGTCCTCTCAGAATTTCTTAGTGACAGACTATGACTTTGATGCTTATTTAGCTAAACTTATCCAGCATATTGACTGTTGTATCTGGGTTCAAGTCATTTTTTATACGGTAAGTAACTGTCTTATTATATGTTCAGAACATTTTTAACTTCACAAAAGAGTCAGAATTGGGGAAAACTAAATGTAAAAGACAATTTAGGAAATGAAAGAAAATTTCTCTTCATTCTAAAGTGGCTATATGAGTCTATAAATTGCTGAAATTAAAAAATACATTTAGATAATCTGTCAGACTTTATTCAGAATTTTCTACATTCAAAACACCCGACCTTCAAGCCCTGAGCCCAGCCCTTCAGAATCAGCAATCAGTTGAGACACAAGTCTGAGAAGTGAGCGGCAGAGACAAGGGTTCCCTGGTCAAATTAGAGTGTGGGGCTGTGGGGCTAGGATCCCTCCGCCAATGCAGAACTTTGTCATTCTCACACTTTTCTTTGGGGACGGGCTTGCTGTCCACTGTCCCAGGCCGGAACAGGCTGTGTGAACACAGCTACAGCACTGGTAGGGGATAATCAGGATAAAAAGCTCTTGCACTCGCTATGGTTGTGAACCAAACCTAACTGTGTCTGTGTCACATGCAAAGCGTTAACAAAGGAGCCCATCTTACTAGAAAACGAAGCTGCAAACAACTAGTAATGCCTGTTCTACATTCAGTGCTGTCTTAACTGGATGATATTTATTCAGAAACTAGGTTCTCCTACTAAGATAGAAATTCACCCACACCATCTTTAATGTTCAGAGTGAAACCAAACCATTTCATAAAGAGAAGCGAACCTGCAGTCCCTGGGATATGAGAAATCCCTCTTTAGCAAGAATCAAGTTCCTCTCACATTCTAAAACACTGTGAGGAATTAAAACTCCAGGAATGGTCCTGAAGTTCCTGTGAGAGAGGAGACTTGAACTCTGACTCTTGACCCACCGCCTACTGCATTGCAGTCTGAGGCAACCTCTTTATCTCTGTAACCCTTACCAACCTGCAATCCTGGTGAAGAGCTCACAAAAGCAGGAGGGCTAGCCCACGGCCGCACACGAGCATGTACGTACATACGTACGTACACACACACACACACACACACACACACACACACACACACACACACACACACGCCCCTTTCACCTAGGCTCCACATCTCCCTGCAGCTGTCCATCACTCCCCTCTCTCTCCATAAGTTCACCTCCTTCTTTGTCAAGCCCCTTAGATACAACTTGGGCCAGCCCTCAAAGCACACCATGTAGTGATAGCACATCAAAGACAACTAAATGTGTGACATCAACCCAAACACACAACATAGAGCTGGCTCAAGGACTCTTCCAGCCCAGCCCAGCTTTAGAGAGCAGAGAAAAAGTCAGAGAAATGGCAGAAGATAAACAGCATCTGGTCAAGGTAGCCCAGGAGAGGGTCTACAGGTGCACCTGCTGAGCCTCTGCCTGGGTGCCTTGCATTAAGAAAAGGCAGCTCTCAATTAAGAATTGCTACATATGGAGAAAGACTCATGTCTGCATGAGAAACACCTCAGACACAAGCCAGCACTTTCTGTCAGAAACCTTGTCATGGACTCTGTGATACAGCAAAGGATGTACTGGGTCTCAGTCAAGAGGTTTCTATGTGGCTGAAATATCACGCTCTTGTGTAGCATGTGAAAAAACATAACTCCATATAAAACATATATGATGTAACTTAGCAATGACAAAGTCATGTCTAGAAAAGAAAGCAAGGCAGTTATTACCGCAGTAGGTGAAGGTTGGCAGCTTCTGAGTTCCCTCACGCTCCGTTTCCCCACCAAACAGGAAGCACTGCAGTGGTCTCCGATGACTCTAAAGTACATTGTTCTGGAAAGTTACCATGGTTCCCAGTAGTTTCTTAGCATAGGTAACTTTAGTACCTTTTGCAGAATAAAGGGTTACCACTTCTGAGAAAAGAAGCAAGGTTCTCAAACTACCTCAAATTCAAGTAGGGCAGGCATGGTGGCTCATACCTGTAGTCCAGCCAGAGCTACACAGTGAGACCCTGTCTTGGGGAGGAAGGATAAGGCAGCAGCATGTGTAAGTGATGTAGAAATACTTAAAGGTGGACGAGAGGCAGGTTTCCTTTAAGGGAAAGTTCAATGCAGAACAGCTGGACAGCAATGATTTGGGTTTCTCCATCCCCTCCTGCAGCTCACTTCCCTTCTCAGCTTACAACACTTGCTGCTGTGTAAACCAGCCAGACTCCCCCGGTCCTCCCTAAGATTTGCAGAGATGTTACATGAAAAAAAAAAATTCCGGCTAGACTTTGTTGAGATAGAAAGGGACAAAGTCCTGGGAAGCAGCCCCAGGATCCAGGAACAGAGCTGCAGGCAGAAAGGAAGCAGGGACACACCTGGCATGTGCAAGTGTGAGTGAGAAGCGATGTGATAGTTTTACAAACCTGAGAGAGATCACTGAGTAGTGCATAGGTGACAGGTGCCTTGTCACAGGCAGGACTTTTCCTGGATCAGCGTTCTCACAATCCTACCACATGAGTACTGTGTATTTCAAATGTAGAGAAGACACACAGGAACAACACCAGACAGTCATACAGCCTAGAAAGACGCCAGGCCCTGAACCCTGCTCTGCCCAACACCAAAACTCCTCTCTATAAATGACACAGACTTCAAACATCAAAACAAGCAGTTAATTCAAGAAATGTTCCCTTTTATATGCCTTTCCTCAAGCTATGCTATCATTTCAGGAGAGGCCCAAAATGAGCAGGACGTCTTAAACAAATCACTTGAGAAAGAGAAAACCACATCCAGGGTAGAGCCCACGCTGAGAACCTTATTTCAGAGCACTTCCTGAAAGAGGCAGCAACAGACAGCCCTGTATCGGTACTACATCTCCCACGACCGACCTCCGACAGCAACAGCATCGAGCCAAGACAAAAGCACCATCTATCTCTGTGACTGATTCGCCACAGCACATGGTCACCTCACAGACAGCCCTTCATCCGGAGGTAAGCTTCATCCAATAACTTCATGGTAAATCATGAAGAAATATGGTGTTTACTAAACATAACCTCTACTTCATCTGACGGTACCCTCAAACACGATTTTTTTTTTTTTGTCATGATTTGGCACTCATTTTCAGTATTTTATGTTGAGAGGAAGTGTAGGGTTTTAGAATTTTTATTTTATTTTTGAGATTATAATTACATCATTTCTTCCTTTCCCTCTCTCCCTCCAAACCTTCCGACATACACCTCCTGCTCTTTCAAATTCATGTCCTCTTCCTCCTTGATTGTTACATATACATACACGAGTGCACATGCTCTCTCTCTCTGTCTCTGTCTCTGTCTCTCTCTCTCTCACACACACACACACACCCCGCTCAGTCTGTATAACGTCACTTGTCTGTATGTTTTCAGGGCTGGCCTTTCAGTACTGGGTAGCTAGCTGGTCAGCGTGCTCTTCCCTGGGAGGGGCTGTTTTCCTCACTTGCAGCCCAGGAGCTATCAGTAAGTTCCTGGGGTAGGACTGAGGTCTAGTTTCCTCACCCCAATCCATTTAGCATAATGTTGATGGCACGATATACTATAACATATCTCAATGTATTTGTCATATGGTTTCAATTATATTGTTTCATGACATTGTTGGTTTTAAGAAAAAACTATACATAATCATGGAATTAAGGTTTTCAAAAGTTAGCCAAAAGCCAGTCAGTTTTCAGCACTTCACTTACCCAACACCCTGCAGAACACAGCCCGTGTGGTAACAGCCAGACACATGCACCACACTGGAGCAAAGGAGCAAACAGATGACAGAAAAGCAGCCCGGGGGTGGGGGTGGGGGGAACGGGGGTGGGGTGGGGGTGGAGAGAGGATGGTCAAGATGGTTCACAAAGAGTTTCCACAGAGGTATCAGGGTGGAGGAGATGGTGAGACTGCAATGCTGTGTTAAAGTCCCTAAGTTAGTCCCCTTTGCTTAATGATAAAGATTTAACTTTTCCAAGCAATAATTTTCTCATTTGGATAGAAACTAATATTCTAGTTATATAAATATTTGGGGTGCTTTTTAGTCAGAACCCCACTGGCTGACCTGGACCTCACTATGTAGAGCAAACAGGCTTCAAATAGAACTCCACTTCCCTCTGCCTCCAAGTGCTGGGATTAAAAGTCTGTGCCACTATCCTCAACTTTATTTAGTTGTTTGCAACTTCAAAAAAGGGTGTGGGATCAACAGAGAACTATGCACGACCTCACTGACAAGGCAGACAAGAGCTGCTGAGGGTCAGCTCCCCAAACACTTGCAGGGCGGGCCACTGAGCACTTCCTATTGAGTGCTGGGGAGGCGCAGAGGTAAGGCAGCAAGAGAAACACAAGGTCCTACCTGTTTCTACATAGGGGTACTGTCTCCAGCTGTGGTGGTTCTTTTGATACATGCTTTGTAAATTATGACTCGATTTAGCAAATGAACATTGCTTATTAAAGTTATAAAATAAACAATAAAAATTGACAAGCTACTTTATAAGATTTAAAATCCAGATTGGCCCTTTTCCCACTACTCCAGAGAATTCTTACTGCTTTGTTATTTGAAAAAGAGGGAGATAAACAAGGTCAATGAAACTCCCAGAGCATTATGGTGCCTCGAGGCCATCTGAACTAAGCGCATTACAGAGTCGGGGCTGGTCACGCACACCTTTAGTCACAGCACTCAGGCAGGCAGAACTCTGAGATGGAGGACAGCTTGGTTTAAAAAGTGAGTTCCAGGATAGCCAGGGTTATATAGAGAATCCTTGCCTCAAAAAAACAGAGAGAGAAGAAGGAAGGAAGGAAGGAGGGAGGGAGGGAGGGAGGGAGGGAGGAAGGAGAAAGGAAGGGAGGAAGGGAGGGAGGAAGGAGAAAGGAAGGGAGGAAGGAGAAAGACAGACTAGGATTCCTAGCTCCTAGCTCAGCGGGGTATGTAGCGTACGTGAGGACTTGTGTTCAATGCCCAGTATTACAAAAATAAAAACAAAGAGAAATCAGTTAAAGAAAAATCAGTAAATAATAGGAATGATTTCTAGGGTATATGTTCTCAAAAAAATACTAAGGTGTGTACATGGAACCTTCAATATAAAATGCACTGTAAATTAAAAATTCACTAGCAGCAAAGAAGCCGGGTCTTGTTCAGCCCTATTTCCAACCACAGCTCTTACTCCACTTTCTTAACAGTCCAGACAGTTGCTGCACATGATGGACACCAGCCTGCTGTAAGATGACTACCCCCAGCAGTCAAGATCAGCAGCTCCTGTCTAACAGCTCACACCCAGATGAGTACAAAATCGCAGCCCTGGTCTTCTACAGTTGCATCTTCCTGATTGGATTATTTGTTAATGTCACCGCATTATGGGTTTTCAGCTGTACGACCAAGAAGAGAACCACAGTAACCATCTACATGATGAACGTCGCACTACTGGACCTAATGTTTATACTGAGTCTGCCCTTTCGGATGTTTTACTATGCAAAAGGCGAATGGCCATTTGGAGAGTACTTCTGCCACATTCTTGGGGCCCTGGTGGTGTTTTACCCAAGCCTTGCTCTGTGGCTTCTTGCTTTCATTAGTGCCGACAGATACATGGCCATAGTACAGCCAAAATATGCCAAGGAGCTCAAGAACACCTGTAAGGCTGTGTTTGCATGTGTGGGAATCTGGATCATGACCCTGACCACCACTGTCCCTCTGCTTCTGCTCTATGAAGACCCAGATAAAGCCTCCTCTCCTGCCACCTGTCTCAAGATTTCTGACATCATCCACTTAAAAGCTGTCAATGTGCTCAACTTCACTCGACTGGTGCTTTTCTTCCTGACCCCTCTGTTCATCATGATCGGGTGCTATGTGGTCATCATCCACAGCCTCCTCCGAGGGCAGACGTCTAAGCTGAAGCCCAAGGTGAAGGAGAAATCCATAAGGATCATCATCACACTCCTGGTGCAGGTGCTCATATGCTTCATGCCGTTCCACATCTGCTTTGCCTTCCTGATGCTGCATGGGGAGGAAGGTATCTATAATCCCTGGGGAGCCTTCACCACCTTCCTCATGAACCTCAGCACGTGTCTGGACGTTGTACTCTACTACATTGTTTCCAAACAATTCCAGGCTCGAGTCATAAGTGTCATGCTGTACCGCAACTACCTTCGGAGTGTGCGTAGAAAAAGTTTCCGATCGGGCAGTTTACGGTCGCTTAGCAATGTGACGAGTGAAATGCTATGAGTCAGAGCAAACACCTGTCTTTCTCCTCTTTAAAGTCCTTCTCTGTCTACTCCGGGGAACTAGCATTCTTTATTATCCAGTCTCCTCTCTGGGAAAAGTAATAATAATAATAATAAAACTTTTAAAACTTCTGTGCTATTTTATTATTCCAGCAACATGATGAAATACTAGTATTCTGATATGCTCATTTATTTTTATCTTGCAACTTGTAGAAAACAAGTGTGTGAGCCATTTGTGGTGGCCATGCTTACACTCCTAGCATTCAAAACGGCAGGAGAAGACCAGCCCAGACTACATAGTGACACTCTGTCTCAAAAAACAATAATAAAAATGACATGTTCATGAGCTACTTGGAGAAAGTCACCCAAATTAGGTTCCATAGTCAAGCCTTATCTGAGCAGGTTAAGTGGCTTAACATTTTTTGATTAAATTCTGTACACAGGTGACTCATGAGATGGGGCGGGGGAAGCTATTGTTCATAATAATCTGACAGCTCTCCCTTAGATCAGTCCACACTTAGGGTGGGTCTGAATTCAGCATTCCATGTTTTAAACATCAGCTCTCAAAGTTTCTACACAAGCAACTCTACACAGCTCAGAGCATAATTAACTGATGGCAGCAAGGAGCCCCAGCCTCCCCCTACCTCCTTCAGGGAGCCCCAGCCTCCCCCTACCCCCTTCAGGGAGCCCCAGCCTCCCCCTACCTCCTTCAGGGAGCCCCAGCCACCCCC
>PVIH01017859.1:0-27443 GCA_004025045.1 Sigmodon hispidus | reverse complement strand
ACAGTTTACTCTTCTTACATAGTTAAGAAGTGCATCAATTTTTTCCCAGGCCACATGTTAGCTGGGGAATCTTAGTTCTGATCCTAGCCTGCCCATTTAATGTTTCCATAAAGAAACATCTTATGTAAAAGCAAAGAACTGAATTGCAACCTATAAAACACCTAAATATGGACAAAAAAAAAAAAGTCTCAACTTACAATTTCACCTTTATTACTCTTTCGCTTTGGGACAGGGTGTAATTCTGGATGTTCTAGAACTCAGATCCACCTGCCTAAGCCTCCCTTCAGGTCCAGTACCAAGTTTTCAATAATAAGCAAAAATATCCTGCTTTAACTATAGAACAATTGGGGAGCAAAGGTGGAGCTTTGGTGTAGCTTCTCAACAGACAGGAAACAGTGGAAGATTCCCAGGTTCAAGAGCCAAGTAGGTCCTTTAACAAACATTAGAGAGAGGGAGAGCCCCTGTACTTAATACATAGTTTAGGATACAAATATACAGAGTCATTGGGTGGTACTGCACTAGTCAAGCGTGTGTGAGCAGGCCCCACACCTGACTCCCAGCCTAGAGGGACGAAAAGGCACTCAGGCATGGCCTATTTTCAAGTCTCCAAACAAATCCACTCTGGGGCAAGTTCTCTGCAAGCTCTTCCCAAAAGGTCTCTTTGAAGAACGTGTGTGGAAGTTTAAATGCGGACACCAGGCAATGAGATGAAATGTGTCCTGTGGTGCTCAGGGGAACTAACACTGTATGCAGATAAAATAAAAAATATATTACATTTACTTATTGTGTATGTACACATGTGGGCACGTGTGTGCCACAGCATGTGTGTGGAAACCAGAGAACAACCAGTATGGGGGTTATTTCCTTGCACCATGTGGGTTCCAGGGACCACACTTTGGCATCAGGCTTGGCACCAAACACACTCTAACATTTAAAAATAATTCAAATGCAATTATTCTGAAGGGGTTTGATTCTGGAAATAAAACCCATATATAAATACTAACAACTAATACGCAATAGGTGTTTTAGGTCAAATGGGCTGAGCACAGGTTATCAGACACGGCTAATATATTAGCTTTTAATAATGTAGCTACTTTGAAAACAATGGTGTTTTTTTTCTGAGATGAAGTAAGTAATGAGCATCCATTAGATGTCAGGTGCAGTTCCTGCACAGAGCATTACAAAAGGCATGGACTGATCTGTGCAAACAGAGTTTTACTTAGAACCATGACTGTGCTGGTCTGTCACTGTAGGAAGCACAAAGCTATCATTACCTGTACACTGGCCTTGCTCTACCTTTGGTGGAAGTGCAGTAATAATAACCCAAAATTTTCTTCAGAAACTCAAGTATATTTATTTTGTTATCCAGGCTAATTGAATTTGCAACATTTAACTAGCTCATAAAATTACAACAAAATATCACTATAAAAATACACAAAACAAATTCAATTTGAGGAATTCAGAGTGGCTGTGGGTTGGTTTATCTTCCCAGCACCTAGAAAGCCTGAAGCAGAAAATCTTGAATTTGAGGCATCCTGGGCCACATCTGAGACACTGTCTCAAACAAATTATGAATAATTTCAAAGCTAAAAGGAAAATACTATGAAACTGAAACTGATTGTTTTTAAGAGCATGAGGAATAAGTAAGTATACACTGGACTTTCTTTACCCACATACTATAACTGAAAGTATAAAATATCTTTTTTTAGACAGACTCTAACTATGTAGCCCTGGCTAGCCTGAAACTCACTATGTAGAGCAGTCTGGCCTTGAAATCACAGAGATCCACCTGCTCTGCCTTCCAAGTGTCTGGACTAACAGTGTGGCCACCTCACCCAGCTTAAAATACCTTTGGTGAAAGTTTGTGAATAATAGTATTTTAAACAGACTTAAGAACCGGAAATAAATAACTCCAAACTATAAACTACTTACAATCCGGAAGGCAAATTACTGGCCACAGTGACACCAAACAAATACTGCACAGCTTCCACAAGGACTACGTCAAACATGGCTGACAGGACCCAGGAGCCCAGCAAGAAGGACTGAAATAGAAAATGGAAACAGATAATGAGTTGCCTGAAGTAGACAACAGCTATTTAGTTAACGTGAATTCAGGTGTGCGGGGAGTTGGGGGTTATGGGGTAAGCATAGTTTTATATTATTTATGTTTGCTGCTTTCCAAAACTGAGAACTAAACCATAATTGCTCATATGTATTAGTTTCTAGAACTTTTAGACATGTTGAAAAGTGACAATTAAGACACACTGCTAATAAGTAGCAGATAAAACTATTAAGCCAAATAAATGACTAGAATTTTACTAGATAAGGTTCTAATTAAAATTTTTATTACTGACAGACATGATGTTGTGTATTACCATCACCATCATTTCATTATTTTATCATGCTATTGGCTTAAATTTAATTTTTTTCTTTGGTTAATGTCAAAACCACAAATCAGATCTAGAATTATGTAATTTAAGAGATAATCATAAATAATATACTGAGTTTTAAAAATGGAAGACATTTTAAAACAAAGGACCAGAACAGTGTTGCATACATGCAGTATGCGATTCTGGAGCCTGAATAGGAGAATTACAAGTTAGAGGCCATCTTTGAAAAATAGGCAAGACTTTACTTCAAAGTTAGAAAAATAAACTATACGGGCTGCAGATGTGGCTGGTCAAAATGCACTTGCCTAGCATTCAGGAGACCCTAGGAAGCACCAAATATGCAAATATGGAACACAAAGGAGGTCATTTCACTCTCAGTCTTAGTAGAAAAGGTTAAAAGGCAAATAACTTACTGCAAACTTCCTGCTCCCATATCTTCTCTCAAATATTCTGAAGTTATAAATAAGAAGACTACTGCAGAAAGTATCTTTTAAGTCAAGGCAAATTACTCTTCCACATATCAGCCTCCAAATCTACAGAGGGATGAAAAACAGAACAGCAGGTGAGTGGATCTGCTCAGGCCTCTGCCGTGTGATGTCCAGTTAGAGTGCTCAGCAGGTACTACACACACACACACAAAGGTAAACTCAACATGCCTAATGTCAAAAGTGAATCCTAGACTCCGTCCGATGGTGAGAAATCTGTGTTTGCTATAATTGGATACAGAAATTCCTCGTAAACACCTCATTGCCCAGAGAACCTGCTACCAAGCCTGACACCTGGGTTCAAGTCCCAGAACCCGCATCTGAAGGGGAGGAGACAAAGAGCCGTCCTCTAGTCCCATACATGAGGCACCAAGGCATGCTCACCCCCCCACACTCTCTCTCTCTCTCACACACGCACTCAGACATACAATAAGCTGAAATAAAAGACTAATGTTCATTTTATTATGTTCACACTGCTGAATTTAAAAGCGAAGTTGTTTGTGAGAATTTTAGTAGAAGTCCAAAAATACCTGAGCTTCTCACCAAAGAACCACACACATGACAACTTTGGGGACAGATTAAAAGACTACCAGTTTTGAAAGTCGTCTTCTGGCTAGGTGAAAGCAAAGAAATACATAGATAAATGCTACTTTTCAAAGGCCTATTTTGAGTCTTCAACAATTTTTTTTAAGTTTGAATGGTCTGCCGACATCTGGGAAAACACAGATGTCATTTCCCCTTTCCAGTCACAGCAAACTAACCCTGTGCTTCCCTTGAATTATTGTGGAACAACACAAAATAAAATGCACCATGTTAACTATTTTTCAGTACGTGACCCAGTGTTGCTCAGACCTACAGCGGTGTGTATTATCCTATTATCCTAAGTGCTGTGCCATGGAACACTAACCTGCTGCCATCGCTTCCCATAGCCCTTGTCCACCTCTGCCCAGCTTCCTGTCGTGAATTTGCCTGTGCTAGGCACAGCATGAGTGGGTCACAGCATCTGTCCTCTTGTGCCTGGCTTATTAACCTGGGATAGTATTTTCAAGGTTCATAGTGAAGCATGTATCTGAGTCTCGTTCTCTGACTGCTGAACACTACTACAATGTCTACTATATGCATGTTCTATCTGTTCATCTGTGTGGGGAAAATGCTGTAAACATTTCTTTACTTGTATTTGTTTAATAAAATGCTGACTGGCCAGAAGGCAGGCAGGAAGTACAGGTGGGACAGCAAGCCCAGGAGAATTCTGGGAATCAGAAGAGCAGAGGGCAGAAGCCAGCCTGACACAGAGGAAGCAAGATGGGAATGCTGCAGTGAGAAAAGGTACCAAGCCACATGGCTGAGCATAGACAGGAATAATGGACTAACGTAAGAGTCAGAGTTAGCAAGTAATAAGCTCGAACTATAGGCCAAACAGCTTGTAATACAGGCCTCTGTGTGTTTCTTTGGGACTAAGTAGCTGCGGGACTGTGGGTCCAGACCTTGGGGCGAGGTGAGCCAGAAACTTCTGACTACACATCTGTCTACTGATGGACACAGCGATGTTCTACCATGAACAATATTGCTATGAGCAGTGTTAATACCTCATCCCAAGATCATGAAAAAGAGACAAAATGAAGTTAATGTTCTCTTCCCTACCAAATAAAATAGCACAAATAATAAAGCCAACCGTGCTGCCAAAGCAGCTGCCACAGCTGTCTCTGTACCAAGCAGAGCTTCTGTCACCAGTGAACTCCAAATTCTCACAGTACTAGACTGACCTAAGGAAGGCCACGACTTATTTACCTGCCTACTCACTCAAATGTCTGAACCAGGAAGCCTCTAACAGGTTCATGGAAAAGGCCCATGATGAGGCAGGAATACCATCATTGGCAGACTCACCACAGAGCCACAGACATCCTACAACAGTCAGAACCACAGTGCAACTAGAGGCCCAGGGTGAGTGGGTGTAGAAGGCTGCTGGGTACTTAACTATGCGACACGGTGACACCTATCATCAGTGCAGAGTGGCTAACAGACAACTCCACACTGCGGTCAAGCATCCTGACAGTCAACTGGAAGATCTGAGGATTATGAAAATTAAGACTAGAGTTACTAACATGCAGTGAACTGTGTATACAGAACTCTGATGGCTGGATTTTACTGTGGTTACTATCAAATAAAGCTGGTAATTAGTCTTAAGTAATTAATTCAAGTTCTATTGGCAGCCTCAAGGACATGACTACTTAGAACGTGATACAGGGACGCCTCCATCATCTGATCCTGTGACATGGTCATCCACCAAGCCTGTATCAGTTCTGCGACATCTGCTGTACAGACCAGAGGGGCTGAACTTCACTGGCACCAGGAGCAAAGCATCCTTTGTTCACTACTAATTCAGTTTCCCTTCCTTCCAGACCTACTAGAAACATCTCCCCCCCCCCCCCAGAGTCAACCTGTTTATCATCACCTGAGAATCCATCCTGTCTTGGTCTCTCTAGGTTATCATCACCCAAGGATCTATCGTACACTTGTTACCTCACAGTCCCATGCTCTTATGTGTGTGTTTAGAATTCCCAGGGCAGAAGTGAAACTCCTCATGCTCTCAAGCACTTCCTGTAAATACACCCGGACATCTTAGAAGCAGATGTCTGTCAACTATGCAGCAGGTGAGCCAAATGAAACCCAGAAATGAGGGGGCTTTACATCTCCTTCCAGAACTTCTCGAGACTCAAGGCTGGCCTCACACTAGAATCCCTGGGGTTTTTTTTTAAATTAACATTTAAAAAATTAAAATCATTAATGTCCTATCAATTGCTCTTTTATGTATAATTTAAATATTTTCCTTTTCTACTACATATGGCTGTTTGGGCTGCACGAAAGTAACTGTATTGTGTACATATGTTGCATATGGAGACCAGAAGACGCTGGATCCCTAGAACTAGAGTTGAAGGTAGATGTGAGCAATCACATAAGTACTGGGACCTGAACCTGGGTCCTCTGCAAGAGTAGTGAGTGCTCTTAACCACACAGCCGTCTCTCCAGCTACCCCACCCCCCAGA
The DNA here is from genome assembly GCA_004025045.1 of Sigmodon hispidus. Classification (NCBI taxonomy): domain Eukaryota; kingdom Metazoa; phylum Chordata; class Mammalia; order Rodentia; family Cricetidae; genus Sigmodon; species Sigmodon hispidus. Next base: position 21,524 of record PVIH01017859.1, on the reverse strand, counting down.
GCCCTTATTACTCAACTGTCTAGGGTGAGATTCTAAGTGTTTTAACACATATGTGTGTGTGCTCTAACAGGACACTCACAGGGACTCAGCAAATCCAACGTAAGCAATGGCACTAGGTGCATAACTATGAAGGGAGGGTGGTGGTAAGCTGAGACTAACGTTTACACTCAGGGTGGCAAAGGAAGCTGCCGGGACACCCAGCACAACTGGCACTAACATTGTGACCCCCACACAGGACCCAGCCTGGCAAGCAGAGCTCAGAAGCATCTGGTCTATCTTCCTTCTCAGAAACATCAATTCAGAGTGTGTCACAGACAAACGAGCTTGAACCACCTCATCAGATACACAGGCTGAGATGGGCTTGGGAAAATACTAACTGTGCCTACATCAAAGAAACTAACATGGGTGAAAGGGCAGCTATGGGGCTGGCTTCTCTCCTGCTACCATGTGGCTCCCAGAGAGTGAACTCAGCTTCTCATACTTGCAGCAAGTGCCCTTAATGACAGAGCCAACGCAGCAGCCCCAAAATTCTCTTGAAATCATAAATTGCATTTTCATGAGTAAAACCTGAAACACAAACTTAGGAGTTCAGCAAAAGGTAACATGCAATTTCTCCATTATAATGTGCACTACTAAAAATATCAGCAAATGTAAATAGAAAGTGTGCTTATCAATGCAGTATTAATAATACTTAATACAATTTAGGGGCTTTGTGCTCAGCCTACATGAGGTATCTGTATCACACTCCATCTGGCTAAGTCTTAGGTAACAGTGCCAAAGACGGACTGAGAAGACCGTGAAAGCCAGGGCTTGGGAAGCACTGCTGTGACATCACGTCTCCCAGATATGCCAAGGCACAGCACTCACCGCTGTGGTGGCCTCGGTGAGACCTGCACAGAAGTTTTGCAGGGGGACAGAGAGGGCAGATATAACCAAAATACAAGAATATTATTAAACTTTAGGGTTTTGAGGGACTAATGGAGGAAAAGGCAAGCCTAGAAAACATCCCCTCTCCTTCCAGAGGCCAAAGGAGTTTGCCTACCTGGAAATCGTTCTTGACAGCATGGAGGTCATACAGGAAGAGCTTCTGACAGTGGGGTAGCAGGAGAGTCAGCAGGAGGGAGAGGGCACTGGGGACCAGCAGGAGACCCTTCGACAGCGGTGCCTTGTCTGGGAAGGAGGAGAACACATCCAGAGTGACGGGGATTGAAAAACACACAAATCCCCGCACAGGTGAAAAGCAGGGCAACTGATGTGACTTTAGTGAGAACGGAGACTGAGTCCGAGGATCTGGCATTAGCTCTTAAAACATCTGCCAGCAGCAATGGCCAAAGACAGAAGGCAGGGGCAGCGCTCTGGAAAGGCAGTAAAGACCCAGTGACCTCCAGTCAGGAAAACAGGACAAGTGTGACGCGCCTCCCAGCAGTTAGCGCCTGAGGGTGACGGGGATTCATACATCGGCTTGGAAACTGTAAAGGGTTCAATGCTAACACTGTTCGAGTGTCCAGTGAACACGGGAATGTGTTTGTTAAGTGTCCACTTCATGGAGCACACTTCGGGAAAAACCCTCCCGCAACAAACCCCAGGTACAGTTCATGGCCCTGAAGCCCCAGGGAATGAAAAGTCCTGGGACTCAGGCAAACCCAGGGGACGCAATTCACAAGTTCTTACAGACGCCACAGAGCAGCACTTCTCTAACCACTCACAGTTTCTGCAAGAAACAAAGCACATTAGCACTCGGTGTCTCTAATACTTTTCCTAGGCTATGACTGTAGATTACAGACCTGTGCTGAGGAGTTATACACACAGAATGCATGGAGGTCAGAAGACAATCTGTGAATGTGGGCTCTCTCCCTCCACCATGTGGGTTCTGGGAATTGAGCCTAGGTCATCACAGCTGGAGCCAGTGCCTCGGTCACAGAGCCATCTCACTAGCCCAAAAGTTAAAATGCATATATTTACAACAAACTCTGTGATATGTATGTGCATATATGTGGAGGGGGGCTTCTCCCACACACGTACATGTCGGGGCCAGGGGTCATACTCCTCTGTTGCTCCTCACCTTAGTGACACAGGGTCACACTGTATCTGGAGCTTGTGGGCCCTGTTCCAGGCATGTGCATGGGGGCTAGAGGCCGCCCTCCTCTATTGCCAGGTCACATGGCCTTACTAAATCTGAAGCTTGCCATTTGCACTAGACACCTGGCTAACAAGCCTCAAGGATCCATCTGCCTCCACCCTGTCCCCTAGCCTGGAGTTAGAAAAGGAATCCTCCCACATCTAGCTTTTCCATGGGAACCAAGGATCTGAACTCCAGTCTTACGCTTGTTACTCACTAAACGTGCCCTCGAAATCACTTTAAAGATCATAAAGACAACACAAATGTTTGCCTGGTTTCAGCTAATATGACCAATTTATGGTCCTGTAGTCCCAAGGGAGCTGCACAATTGCACATCTTCTTTCCTCAGACAACAGCTGTACACGTCCACTTCCCATTGCCTCCCTGGAAGTATGGCAACCTTGCTCTCCTTCTGCAGACCTCCACACTCGAGGCCACCTGCCTCCAATCCTAAAGGCCCATCCCCTGCTCTGCGGATCCTGGGCTGCACCTGCGCTGTGCACCCCACTTCTTCCTCACGGTGGCTTTCCAGTTCTGCTGGGAAATGTTTACAGACTTCTTTACTGTCCTCCCTTGCCAGGGAACCAGTCCAGGCAGTGTCCCCAACTCTGTGGCCTACAGGATTCCCTTCAGTTCTGCCTCAGGGTGTGAAGGACCTTATCCTGCACTTCACATTCCAGAACATTCCCAGCTCACCAATGGCAAGGCCACAAGAGACATCGCTGTGGGGACCCTATCAGAGTTTCTATCTTATTCATAAGAAATTCCCTGTGGGTGGACTTATCCGTTACAGTTGGTGCTGTGGTTATAGTGTCTGTGCAAGCATACATAAATAGCCCAGCTATTTCCTCCTGGGTTAGGCCCTGCACACATCTATACCGGAACCAGCAGACAGTGCTGCACTCAAGGCTTGCCAGATCCTAAACCCAAAGAGCACTCTACTGTTTGGGGCCTCCGCAGTACACAAGGGCACCATGGCTGTGAGCATGGCCAAACATGTTAGCTTGAGCCATGGAAGTTTCTTCTTGCCTGTAGAATAAGAACCTACCTACCTACCAAGTGTTAGAACTCATGAGGACTTGGTGGTAGGGCACATTCCCAGAGCCTTAGGCTTGATCCCCAGCACTACTGCCTTCTCCATAACACATTCTCACCACCACGGCACTGTTCACATGGCACAAAGGCAACTCACCATGGATTCACATTTCTAAAGCCATGATCTGAGGTGAATCTGTCCTCACTGACACTGTTCCTTCCCGGTACCTGTCACTATGGTGGAAAGTTCACTTACATTACATATTCTCACATTCCCTCCACACACAAACACACACACACACACACACACACACACACACACACACTTATCGCTCACATACACAATCTCACATACACATACTCTGTCTCATACTGAGTCTCTCTCTCTTTTGCGTGCGCACACGCACACACACACACACAGAACAATTACTATAGATATGCACAAAGACTTTACTTATCACAAAGACACTCTCCTAACATTGTCCGTATACTATGAAAACAGTGTCTGTAAATACCCAAAAGGAAAATGAAAAAAAAATTATGTTCTAGGTGTAAAATGGAATATCATCCAACACTAAGAAATCAGTAGTATAAAAATACTTCATGTCTTAAAAAGATGTTCTTAAAAATAGTGTTAGTGGCATTATACTATAATACATTTTTAAAGTATACAAATAGATGTTTTGGAAAGCATCTATCAAAATACTAACAATGATAATAATGGTCTATCATGAGATGTTTTGCTTTTTACATAATCTATTTTAATGGGAAATTAATTTTTAACTAGTTACTTCTTCAGGGAGAGGTTCATCACATCTTCACACTCATAACTCAGGCACATCGCTAGCAAACTTCCTGTGTGTGAGTGGGGCCAGGAAGCAGTTCACATCAGAGCCCAAACGGTAATCAAATACATCTTTAAAAGCCGTTTCTCTGGCAGACATCTCTTTACTTTGAAGACGGGAACACTGTGACTGAACGAACAGGCATGCACTAATCTAAGTCAATGGGAACCATCTACGGTGAACGTGGTATAAAACACCAAGGTTAAGATTTCTTCAAGCCATTCAGCTCCTACTTCTTTTTGGCATGCCCAAAGTTCACCATTATCTGTGGCAATTATTCCCCCTTAGGATTTGGTGGCTGTGACCATAAAATAGTGGCTATAGTGACTCCACTTCGGGTGTATTATCTCATATATAGTACTGTCCTGACAAAAAGCCTTTCTGTGGCTCCTGAGTCCTTATTATCTGGAGGTAGGAATTCATTGCTCACAGAGCACAGGTGAAGATATGGGCTAGGGAGATTAGATAACTTGCCCCCAGTCACAGCTTTATAGTAAAGGGGTTGCTATTTGAACCCAGTTCTGCCTAACTATAAAAAAAATTTTTTTCCAGGGTTGGAGAGATGGCTCAGAGGTTAAGAGCACTGGCTGTTCTTCTAGAGGTCCTGAGTTCAATTCCCAGCAACCACATGGTGCCTCACAACCATCTGTGATGACAACTGGTACCCTCTTCTGTATACTGTATACATAATGAATAAATCTTTAAAAAAAATTTCTAATATCTACCAAGAAAATATACTTCATATATTTGCTATCTTACACTTAAAAGTAAAATTTTAATCTTCAAAAAGTCAAAACATAGATTGTGTAACTCATAAATTCCACTCCTAGACATATTTCCTGAAAAGGTAAAAATAGGCTCTCAAACAGAAACTCATGTATGAATTATTGTTATAATGAGTGAAACACAGCCCAGTGACCACCAACAAATGAAAGCATAAATATGTTCCATGTAGCGGAATATTGTCTGGGGGTGAAGAAGGGGCAAACCTCAGAGCACAATACACATAAGTCACACACAGCAACACAGTAAGTGAACACTCTGAAGGGCTGGAAGGAAGGTCAGTGTGTGAATTTTCCCTCAATACTATGGGCACTGAAGAGACTAACCACAGGTTCTGCTTAACCTGTGGGCTGCTATGGAAGGACACTAGCTGCTGACACAGTGAGGGAGCAGCAGCCTGGTAGCTCTATCTGTCCCTACAAGCCTGGCCTACAAAAGTACACAGCAAAAAACCCAGTGTGGTTCACACCCTTCAAGCAGGGGCCACCATACCCTACCACAAACACTGATCTACCATTAATGACTGTTTAACCAGTTGGTAAAGTTCTCAGGGTTCCCACCAAAAAAACAATCGTTTAGTATCACACGAAGTAATTTTCTCACAATTTTATTATGAAAAAGGGACTAAACATGGGTGGAAGTCCACAGAAGTACTGTAAACTACACAATGAAGAGGTGCCTTCAGCTTCCTCCACGATTTAGTTCCTAGGCCACTCTGCTTCCTGGGAAGAATCCTAAAAGACTTGTCTACATTGCAGTATGATGTGTTCTGATGGTCATTTCCACAAAGGCCTCTGTAAGACTGTCCTGGGACCAAAAGGTCTCAGTTTGTAACTGTTAGTCATTTCCCAAGACTGTTTAAAGGTTAAAAACAAAACAGAAAGCCATTCATTGTAGGAAAATGTTCCTGTACACGGTAAAGATTTGTCATTCATATTGGTTTAATAAAACACTGATTGGCCAGTAGCCAGGCATGTATAGGCAAGGCAACCAGGCTAGGAGAATTCTGGGAAGAGGAAAGGCAGAGCAGCAGTCTCCAGCCAGATGCACAGGAAGCAGGATGAGAATGCTGGTCTGAGTAAAGGAACCAAGGCATGTGGCTAAATATAGATAAGAATTACGGGTTAATTAAGCATATTAAGCTATTTGGTAATATGCTTGAGCTACTGTCCCAACAGTTACTATAATATTAAGCATCCGAGTCAATTATTTGGGAAGTGGCTTCTGGGTATTTGAGAGTTCTGATTACTAGAAACCATGAATAGTCTTTTGTTTCTTATTCACTGGGGAGAATTCAGTAACACAGGCAATCAGGCAGAGGGCCTGTCTCAGGAGGGAGCCAATAAATACCTGTTGCCAAACCAACGGTTGTGAAGTCTGCCAGGAAAATAAACAGAAAAAAGAAAGTTCTAGAGTGGAAAAAAATAATGAGACACAAGGACTGGTCCTCAATACAAGTTTATCTGAAACATATAGGCAGGATCAGTTGAGAGCAGTGGTAATAAATTGTTGTTGTTGTTGTTGTTATTTTGTTCTTGTTTACTTTAAAAAATAAAGTCCTTTTTTCCCCATGGATCCCCTTGCTCTCCCTCCCTTCCCCCTCTGAATCTCTCCCAGTCAGCCTTCAGCCTCCCTCCTCCCCATCCCCGCATCCTCTCCCCAAAAAGGGCAAGAAGTTCCAAGGTGGATCAGCTCAGCATCTACTCCAGGCAGGTCCAATTTCTTCATCCTAATGTCATGACTGTGTTAAGTGTTCTTCTAGAGAAAATGGGCTCCAAAGTGCCAGTCCACACATGCACAGAAACACAGTCTGATCCCTCCCCTGAAGGCTCCACATACTGCCCATGTCAGTGGACAGTTGCTTATCCTTGGAGGGTCTAGTTCCTTTTCTTGAGGGTTCCCAGGTGGCTGTTCTTGATTCAGTGAGCTCCCCAGAGCTCCAGCTGGCCCTCACTGTGGGAGTTTTCCTCACAAGCCCTATGCCCTTGCTTACATAGCTCAGCCCAGGGTTCAGCCATGTATCTCTATTCACTGTTGGATGTAATTTCTGTGATGGCACTTGGGGTGTCTATTCATTTGATTATAGGGGAAGTCCTGTCTAGGAAACATCTTCACTACTGGTTGGAGACCTAGGCAGGGACATCCTTGTAGAGGACCCTGGCACCTGGTCTTCTTCCAGCCCCACATTGGCTTCCTTGATTAAGATCTCCATCTCTTTTTCTTCTTCTCTCCTTGTTCCTCTCAGTCAATCATCTCCTTCTCTCATGATTTGTTCCCACACCTTCTTGGTTGTAACTCCTTATGCTCTCAATTAGCTAAGGAAATATTCTCTATTTTCTCTTCCTAGAGAAATCCCTGGAGTCTCTCTTAAGTTCCTTCTGATTCCATGCTTTTCAGGGGTTGCATTTTTCAGCTTGGTTGTTCTTTGCTTTTTTTTTTTTTTTTTTTGCTTTCTGTCTAAAGTCCACTAATGAGTGAGTACATCCCGTGCTTATCTTTCTGGGCTTGTGAGACCTCAGAGAGCAGTGGTAATAAAATTTAAGAGGATATTCTGAAAAGCACTGAAGCCAGAGGGGTTCCCTGGCTTAGGGAAGTGTATCAAATCTGCAGAGCATCTGCAGAAGCATCAGGCACCTACATCTTATTTGATGCTGCAACTGGTGCTCAGCTATCGTTGGGTTGATACTCAACAGGAGGATTGACTATCAACACTAATGCTGTGGAATGTTATGTTAAGATGTGTTACATTTGTTTATACTGTGCAACATTTGTTTTAATGATGCAAAGACGTGTTGCATTTGTTTAATTCTGTGAGGCTGTGTTACTATGCTTGTCCAAAGCACATGATGGTCTAGCTGAATGGCCAATAGTGAGGCAGAAGAAAGGACACGCAGGCAGAGAGAATATATAGGAGAAGTCTGGGAGAAAAAGAAGAGCGAGCGAGAGATCAAGGACTGTGAGAAGGAGGGGCCAGCCGGGCATGGAGTAGGGGTGAAAGTTTACACAAGAGAGAAAAGGCGAAAACCCAGAGGCAAAAGGGAAATAAAATAACTTAAGAAAAGCTGGCAAGACACAAGCCGAGCTGGGGCCAGGCATTTATAATGAAGACTAAGCCTCTGTGTGTGATTTATTTAGGAGCTGGGTCCCCGAAAAAAGCAAAAACAACCCACAACATCCTAAGCCCTTTATTAATCATGAAAAGCAGCAATGTTAGACGTGCTAGTTAGATGAGAAACACAGTGACAATGGAGTAACTCTCAGGGAAAGGGGAAGGGGCACTGGGGATACTAAAGCACCGACCGCGTAAGCTTCCCCAGAAAGGGAACGTTCTCAACCTGTACAATACACTGTAAGAAGCAAGAAAACATACTTCCAAACTGTGGAAATCTGAGGTAGGTGGCAAAAAAATGAGTTGATGTTTTAGAGCCTGAACCCAGGCATGCTCAGTGGCGCAGGAAAGTCCATGCCAAGCAGAAGCACTCACAGAAGGTCCTGCCATGCAACAATGCCAGGTCACTCACCTCAGAAAAAAAAAACAGAAATCTGCACATTTGTCAAATGTCATCAAATAATATGCTCCCCAACCTCTTCTTGCAGCCTTCCATATCACAGAGACTGTTACCCACCCTTCCCCTGCCTGTGGAAGCTCTGCTGAAGTGGGCATCCATTGGCAATTCCAGTTTATGACAGGAATGAAAAAAGACCACAGTCCATGAGAATGCTACGGATAACAACCCGGGGACACACCAGCCATTCAGAGACTCTCAGCACCTCACCCTGAAAAGGAAGGCCAGGCAAAGACACCAGAGCTCCAAGAACAGGCTAGGACGTCACAGAAGAGAAGCAGATGGTATGCATACATCCTGAGACTGGCCACGTAGACCACCTTAGCCCACTTGAAAAGATACAAGTGAAACACCATCTACAGGATAGAGAGGCCTGAGTCTGATTTTAGATATTGGATGATTTATGGGCCCAACCTCTCCGTCAAAACTTCATAGGTAATCAAGATAGATACTATTGAAGTCTGGGTTTCTATGTGACCCCCTAGCACTGCCCTAATCTGTGAGCTGAAGAAAGAAAACAAAGAGAAGGTATTAGTATTTATCTCTTTAAAGGGTGACTATGTAGACAAGCCCCAAGGCGTGAGAGGGTGCTCTGCAGGGGGGGGCGTGATTGAAATGTAGAGAGGAAGCAAGCTAGGGTGATGTTTACATGTTAACACTTCACCCTTTGTTAATATATATAAAAACCTCAGGTTTGGGGAAGAGGGTGTTGTGGTATTTATCTACTTCCGGTTGGTACGCGGCAAAGTTGCCTTTTGCTCTCTGAGGCAACCTGGACGGCAGGACAAGCTGGGCCTTGTTTGGTTCAGTTCTTGGAGGGCATTGGGTAGGGCCACTAATGGTTTTGGAGAGAGTGGGGATAGCCGAAATATAAAACTCAAGAGATGGGGTTAAAAATGGCTTCTTTGGGGGCTGGAGAGATGGCTCAGCAGTTAAGGGCACTGACTGCTCTTTCAGAGGACCTGAGTTCAATTCCCACATGGCAGCTCACAACTGTCTGTAGTTCCAGTTCCAGGCAAACACCAAGGCGAATAAATAAGTTTTTTGTAAGAAAAAAGGTTTCTTTGGAGCAGAAGTAAAGAGGCAGCGAGTCAGTGGCGTGGAAAAGTTTGCATCGCAGCAGCAGAGGCGAGTCTGGCTGTGCTGGCCTGGGATTGCCCCCTTGGCTGGTGGCGGCAGTGGGCAAGTCTGGTTGTGCTGGAATCAGACTGTCTCCTTGGCGGGTACACTGTGACAAGCTGGGAAGTCCTGTCCTGTGCCTGGCGGTGTTGATTCACAGTACCCAGTAAAAATCTGATGAACCTTATTTAGAATAAATATGGTTATTCATAGAGTCTAGGGTTGGAAGAAGGTGAGCAGTTGAATTTGAAATGTGGAAGTTTTAGTGAGAATGTGGCAGGATGGCAGGAAGGAAAAAGTTTTTAAGAGGAGAGCAGGAAAAGGCGGTTTAGAAGTGGAGAGGAAAAAACCCTTTCCATTTGCCTGTACGCTGGTTTTGAAAAGTTAGTTGTTGCAAAATATAGTAATCTAGGAGATTTTTAGTGCACAAAAAAGGGATAAGCTTGATGAGGTCACTGGCGTGTTCTCTGATACCAAAGCTCAGAGCGGGGTCTTGAGAGCTCGCTAGGTCTGAATCATCAATCACCCAGTCAGCAGCCTCAAGGAAGCAGCATCAGTTTCCAGGGTGATCCGCTGGGACATCACTCTACCTCATCATCCTCAAGCATTCGTCAACACGAGCCCACGAGGGATGGGCTCCAGGGAATAATCCCAACCCACACTGACACTGTAAAAAACCTGTAGGTCACACAGTGTCTGCCGGCCAAACCTTAAGTATAGGTGCCTAGGATAGTCCTGCGAGGGAATCCCACGGAGAAGCTTCAGCAGCAGGGAGAGCCAGGGGAGCAAATGGAAGGCAAGTCCTGGCAGTGACCCTTGGATTAAGCTTTCTTGACTTATGTGCAGGAAGAGGCTATCCAAGTCTCGGCATCAATGTTAGTACTTTGCTCGTGGAAGGATGGAACATGCTGCCACGCTGCCAGGAGGCCATGTTGAGTTTATTGGGGTCTGGATATCCAGGGAACAGGTAGGGAGGGGAAGAGAGAAAGAGAGAGAAGATAGAGAGGAGAAGGGAGAAGGGTAGAAAAGGGTTTTTGCCACGTGTTGCGTCTCTTTAAAGGGTGACTATGTAGACACGCCCCAAGGCATGATAGCATGTTCTACAAGTGGGGGAGTGACCCAACATGGCAACTCTGGAAAGGCGAGGCCACATCCAGGATGCAAGCTAGGACGATGTTTATATGCTAACAGAAGCTCCCAATCAAACCTCAAACACTAAAACCAAGCCCAGAAAAGTGAAGAACCAAATTAAAGCAATGTAACCAGGAAGAGGGCAAACAAAATTTGAGCCCAACACTATGTGTGTGTGTGGCTTGTCTACTGCTCCTCCTGCCCAGTTGTCCTAAGACAACAACCCTCAAGACAACAACTGAGAATTGTATCCTTTCAAATGAGGCCAGGGCACAGGGAAGCTCTGGACAGGAACATGAGCAGTCACCATGCACAGTACCCCGCCCCACAGGAACACTGTAGTATCCACCCTGTTCTGGTACCTCCACTCTGTTAGTTAAATTTTCCCACACTATAATTTGCATGCATACATTTTAAAGAGAACTCTATCACTGCAATAAAAAAAAAGTCACCTGGTAATTGGAGATGATAACCACAAAAATAAACACACTTCTAACAAAACAGTCACTCAATTCTACTAATTTTGTCGTTGGCTGGAAAACCTTTGCCCCTATTCTCTGTCATGATGGAAACTGGCCTATTAGACAGGTATTACAAGAACACTGAGACTTTCTCTGTAATGCGGCTGTGACGAAGGAAGACTGAATGGCCTTACTGTTGGCCCAACTCGGTTTAAAGCTCGCTCTAGGAGGAGCAATGCCACCAGGCACATCAGTGGCCCATGTGGGCTGTCCACAAACCCCTCCCTAAACCTACTTCCACATTCCTTCCCACAACAACCTAGCTGGAGAGCATGCTTGGCCAGCAAATACAACAGGAGCAGTACATTCAGGGCTAGAAGCCTCAAAGGACAAGAGAGCTTGGCGTAACTTCAAATTTTAGAAAAGATGACCGTGAGGATAACAGGGAAGAAAGCAGGATGCTGGAAAGAAAGGCAACTTCACCCAAAGAGCTGAGCCCATCCAACTGGAATGGCTATCAAGTCAAGTGCTCAAAGATGTTTGCCATGCCCTGCCCAACACGGTGCCTTATATGGAAACCAGCTCCAGTCAGTCTTATACACTGAAAAGAGGCCTATGGTCCACCTACACCAGTTTAAGGAATAGCCCTGATCAGTTAAAGGGTCTATCCTTCATGGGAGACTCATAAGGTAGACTAAGGAATCTATCACATGGTACTGAACAGGAACGGCCAAGCAAGCAGCTGGAGACTGAGTAGCTTAGCTGGTCAAGTACTTGACTCATGGGCATAAAGACTGGGTTTCCATTACCCAGAAATGCATCAGTCAGGACGGCAGCACCACGCCTATGATTCCGACTCAGCAGGGGGCAGAAGGATCAAAAGCCAGTCATTCCAGCAGGGACATATGAGACACTATCTCTAAACAAAGGAGGAGAGGCGAGAGGTGGAAAGATGGTCGGTCTCACCGGCACTGCTTTCTTGCAGTGGACATGGACGTGGGATCATTTCCCACTCACATGGGGCGGCTCATGAGCAGCTGTGACTCCAGTCTCGGGGGTCTGGTACCCTCTTCTGTCCTCCACAGGCACTTGCACATGGTGTGTATACTGACAAGCAGGCACATATAGATAAATACTAAAAAACTAAAGTTCACAACCCATGACCTCACACGCAAAGTTCACTCCTGCAGGGTGCCAGGGAAACAAAACAAATAAAAAATGCCAAGAAAGATGATGCAAGATTCAAGGAACAGTAGCACAGAAGAATAAACCTGAAACAGTGTAGAGAAAGAGACTCTTTGTCAGACTGCTTCCCTGGGTAACTTCCTTCTGTTAAGCACAACTGTGGCCCGATTCCACAATACATGCACAATCACAGGAATGTTGAAGAGCTAATGACTTATTTTCCATATAAAAGTCAACTAATAGATAGATCAAGGAAGGCTTGGTACTGGACCACATTAAAAACAGTGTCATATTTGACACATGATTAGGAATTTGCTCGTGGACTAACTTCTTCTTGTATATTTGAGACAGAGTCTCACTGTGTAGTCCTTGCTGGCCTGGAACTCACCATGAGCTCATTGCTCATTTTCATACTGGAATCTACTTATCATGTCAAAATGGGGCAGTGGAGCAGTGGTACGGTGGGGCAGTGGGGCAGTGGGGCAGTGGGGCAGTGGGGCAGTGGGGCAGTGGGACAGTGGGGCAGTGGGACACTCCTGCAATCCCAGCATTCAGGAGACAGAGGCAAACAGAAGACCTCTGAGTTGAAGGCAAAGCATGTGACCATGGGCTTGGGGTACAATTCAGGGGTAGAGGGATTGCCTGGTACGCACTGAAACATAACCAACAAATAAGCCAAGGACAGAAAAGGAAAAGAACAATGGGATCCTAACTTCCAGACATTCAGCTTGTCAGGTTCTCAATGGAAAATACCAAAGAGAAACATTTTAATGTGAAAAAATGCTATAACCATTCAAACTTGTGATTTCAAACAGCTAATGTAGAAAGGACACAAAATGTACATTCAGATTCCATTTCTGCATTAAACCAAAAATATACACATTTATGTACATCTATCTGTGTGTGCCTAAGAGAAGAAAACCACCGTGAGTAGCTATGAGAAAGTTGCAACTAAGTTATTATCAATGCTGTTTACGTGGATGGGTAAGTGACTGTGATACTAGCCCTTTCTATATCAGATATCTGTGTGATCTCTTTTCAGCAAGCATGCTTCGATTTTACATGACAAAAGAAACATCATAAGTCAGCCTTGAAGATTATTAATATGAATAAACTCACTTAAGGTTAAAATTTTAAAATAATATGTAATGCTTGCCGAAATTTTGCTTTCAGAAATGTTCACATACAGAAGGAGGGGCAAAGTAACAGCAAAGATGTCTGATAAGACCTCAAAGAATTGTAATATTGCATTTATCTAAAGTTATACATAATGCATAGAAGTGTGTATGTGCACATTTGCTTTTGCTTTACAAGACAGGGTTTCTCTGTGAAACAGTCCTGGCTGTCCTCAAACTCACTCTGTAGACCAGGCTAGCCTCGAACTCACAGAGATCCACCTGCCTCTGCCTCACAGTGCTGGGATTAAAGGTGTGCACGAGCTGGCTAATATGTACACTTATCAGATGAAGTTATGCCACTTGGCCTGATAATACCCCCACAAGAGCCAGGCTATCTGACAACAGCCACAGGACCAGACAGGAGAAGCCTATGTGCAAGCTGCTGGGCAGGGCGGTCTAAGTGACTCTCAGAATAACTCAGGCTCTTGGCTGCTGCCTTGGGTTGCCTCTCAAAGGTCCAGGATGTTGAAGACACCCACATTTAATATTAAGTCCCTTTTGTCATTCATCACTTGTGGACACCCACATTTAGAACACAAGAATCAGAAAATTCAAGCTATCAAACCAATCAATAATCCATCTGTGACACCTATTAACTGTAACAATGACCATTTTGGCAAAATATCCCTAAAGACATGTTCAGGATATTTGTTTAACTATGTACAGATGTGTTGCATTTGTTTAATTATGTCAAGATGAGTTGCTGTTTTACCTTGATTGCCTATGGTCTCTTAATTGGTCTAATAAAAAGCTAAATGGGCTGTAGTGGGAACTTTCTCAGTCCTGCCTAGCTAGTCCCTAAGGTCAAGACCTGCAGCCACTTAGTCCCAAAATAATCACACAGAGGCTTGTATTAACTACAAGCTGCTTGCCCTATGGCTGAGGCCCATTCCTTGCTAACTCTTACTCTTAAACTAACCCATGATTCTTATCCATGCTTAGCCACGTGGCTTGGTACCTTTTTCTCAGTGCAGCATTCTCGTCTTACTTCCTCTGTGCCTTCTGGCATCTCTTCTGCTCTGCTCTTCCACTTCCCAGAATTCCCCTGGTGTGCTAGCCCCATCTATATTTCCTACTGGCCAATCAGCATTTTATTAAACCAATACAAGCAACAAATCTTTACAGTGTACAAGAGTAATATCCCACAGCAAATGGCCAACAGCAAGGGAGGAGGTACAGGCAAGACTTCTGGGCAGAAAGCATAAGTAGGAAAAGGAATTTAGGCTCAGAGAAAAAGAAAAGACAGCCGGAGGACTTAGAGAGGCAGGAGAGTAGGACATTCAGAATGAAAGACAGGAAAAAAAAAGACCACAGGCAAACCTAATGAGAGAAACAGATTAAATTTAGTTAAAAGAGCTTGTAGGACAAACCTAAGCTAAGATCTAGCATTCATAATTAATAGTAAGTCTCCATGTCTTTATTTGGTAACATTGGTAGCCAAAAGAAAATTCCAACTACAAAGGTGCAATAGTACTCAAATCATGTCAGTAACCAACAGCTGTCTAATTTAGACTGAAGGGCCATTATACAGGAGGAAAATCATGTCTGGTACTATAACCCAGCCAACTATCCAGGGCTAGTGAGGTCATAGATCTTAGAAAAGAACCTGTACCACTACTTCACTAGACCATCATTATTTCTAAATGCATTCTAAAACGTATCCTTATACCCACACATAAGTGCAGCTCTTATCCTTCATCAAAGACAGAGACCATTACAGAAAACCACAAGTGAACACAATGGGCACGATCAAGAGACCACGAGGAGCCCAGTCCCAATGGACACATTGCCAACACAACTCCCATACATAAAGCTCAAAGAAGATCAAAGGACAGAGAGATTCTAAGAGCCAGATGACCAAGACATCTACTATGAGATTCTGTTCCAAGACATGACAGAAAAGCTACACCCAAGAATCCTTAACAACATGGCTGCCTAAACAAAACCTAAACAATGACAATATCAATAGAAATGCTAAGCCAGAAGAGGAAAATACCTCACTGGGCCCCAGACCTAATGACTTCAGAGGGACAGAAGATCAGCCTCTCCTAGGGAGGAGCCCCTAACTGCTTATCCAATAGAGTGGTGGGCCCTAAATCATACACCCACACAGGTGTGTGACAGAGAGCATGCACAGTAACTAATAATAAATAACACTAATGTAATAATAAGATAAAGAGGCCCACCAATTTGAGAGGGAGGGGAGACATGGGAGGGTTGGAGGAGGAAAAGAAGAGGAAGACAAAGAGGAAGATGTTTACATGTACACACACTCTTGTGATAAGATGCATGTGGGAGCTATTGTGTGAATGAGGGTCAAGTCTGCCAGCCTAATAGCACGCTTTCCTTACATTTGGCTTTTCATTTTTAAGTAGTTTAAAAATGTTACACAGCTTTTTAATTAAATTTTTGTGAATACAAAATAATGGGCTTCACTATACTTTCATGCATGTATCACTGTGTTTTGTTCACTGTTCCCCAGACCCCTCCCCTTTTCCTCCTCCTGCTGACTCCTTTCTTGCCTCTCGAGAGAATTTTTTCAAGTGTATGTGCTGAGTGTGCATGTGTTTTATGCTTGTGTTCAGGAGAGTGTGCACATGTGTAGATGTACGTGAGAGCCCCAAGCTGATGTTGGGAATTGTCCCCGTTTGCTCGCCACTTGATTCTTTTTGAGGCAGCATGGGTCAATCAAACACAGAGCTAACAGACATGGCTAGTCTAGCTAGCCAGTTTTCTTTGTCTTGCCTCTACAGAGGAGACACTATACTCAGCCACCATGCCCTCCTGACATTTATGTGGGTCCTCTAGATCACAACTCCATTCTTCTTGCTTATACAGCAAGCTCTTTGGCCAGGCAAGTTTTATATGCTGGGCCATCTCCCCAGTGTAAAAAACAACTTTTTTATTACAAGGTTGCTAAGGGCCTTGGAAGTATTATTTTTCACTGCCAATCATTAAATAACAATACAAACAAATTTGCATCTACACTCTCCACTGTGTCATGCTACATTAAAGAGACTTGGGGAGGGAGTCAAAAAGAACAGTGATATAACATAAAAACAATCCCAGGGCTCCTGTAAAACCTGAAACCCTGCAGCTGGGGATAGATGTGGTGGGGAACAGAGGCAGATCCCTGAGGACCATGGGCAGCAGCCTCACCAAATGGAGAAGCTCCTGGCCCGGGAAACACTGCCTCAAAAAATACAGTAGAGACCCAACAGTGACCAGTGGTTCTACATGCAAATACATACACATGCACACTCATCACACAGGTATGTATACATATGTGTATGCATATACAGAAACAACTGGAGATATGGTAAAGATGCACGGTACACATCTATGAAATTTCAATGAATTAAAACAAAATGAGAATTTAACTATAATTTTTATTTATTCTTATAAAACTTCAAGCTCTCTTGGTACCATTATTTTTAAAACATTTTTCCAAAATGCTGGGATAAATTACTTACCAACTTCCCCAGATCAAAATTAATCACATATGCAGCTTTAAAGCCCTGAGGAAACACAGGTTCCACTTTCATTACTGAAACTGAAACTGACCCAAGCTGAGTGGGAAACAGGTGGAAGGAAGATGTAAATGAATGGGGAAGGAAACAGATGCACATGCATGGTGCAAGCACCTATTAGGACAGGCACATCCCTGTGGAAAGCAATCCGATGCAGGAAGAGGGAGAACAATCTGGAAAGTGTGCAATGGAGGGGAGTCTCGGTCAAATCTCAGCTCACCCACATACCAGCTACATGGCCCTGGGACGATTGATTCTTCACACCCTCTGATGTGAAGGAAACAGCAGCTTCATAATGGTCAAAGGGCAGCTGGGGAGATTAAGTGTGGTAAGTACTGGGGCTGGAGAGATGGCTCAGAGGTTAAGAGCAGAGCACTGACTGCTCTTCCAGAGGTCCTGAGTTCAATTCCCAGCAACCACATGGTGGCTCACAACCATCTATGATGACATCTGGTAGCCTCTTCTGTATACTGTATACATAATAAATAAATCCTTAAACAAAAAAAAAAAAAAAAAGTGTGGTAAGTACAGAAATCTTCTCTCTCAAACTGCTTGTCAAGTTTTAATTTAGTACCATCCTCAAGGGTTGGAATTTGGCATTATATGCCAAAAGTTATGACAATGCACTTTATCTTATGTTTTATTTAACTCTTTTCTAAGACAGACCCTGGTTGGGGGGTGGGGATCAAATGCCCTGGGTAACAGAGGATGACCATGAACTTGTGATCCTCTCCTCTCCACTTGCCAATGCTGGGTTACAGATGGCTCAACCATATTTAATTTTATGGAGTGCTGGGGAACCCCCATTATTCAAGAACAGCACACTAGAGAAATCTTATAGTTAAAGTGAAAGCTAAACACAAAAGTAAACAACATACACAATCTCAACTGCACCACTGAAAGATTCTGTTAACCTTAGGACACAGGTGCAGGAGGCTCTCTCTGAGTTCCAAGCCAATTCAAAACTTTATGAAACCTTGTCTCAAAAAACAGAAGCCAAAAAAAACACACACACACACACACACACAAGATTCTATTGGGGGAAATAAAGTCATAATACATGAAGTAATGTTTAAATCTGGCAAACTTGGTTTTTATTTATTTATTGTTTATTCAGTTTCCAGTTGAAAACAAATAAACCCTTAAATGTCAGTAAATGTCATTTATTTACTCTTAGTAACTTTCTACACTTTGTAAGTCTGATGAACATGCATTTGTTTTATAACAACAAAATTGGTTATTTTACACCAAAAAAAAATGTGTA
This sequence comes from Sigmodon hispidus, assembly GCA_004025045.1. NCBI lineage: Eukaryota > Metazoa > Chordata > Mammalia > Rodentia > Cricetidae > Sigmodon > Sigmodon hispidus. The sequence goes on along the minus strand of PVIH01017859.1, from coordinate 3,308 downwards.
GGAAAATAGATACAATTAACTGAACTCTTGGCTGTATCTGTAATTTCTAAACAGTGGCTAATCTCAATTCTTCAATGTAAGAAACATCCTTCCCTTAAGTTTCACCCTCTCTTATTAATATCTAATTTTTCCCCCTTAGCTAAAATTTGTAAATAATCATACATTTTTTGGCATTTCAGAAGTACAGTCCTAAAGCTTTTATGAAATAAACAAAACCAAGAGCTGGGCTTTGAGAATACACATGACTATACATTTGGTCTCTAACTGCTATTACTAAAGACTGAAAACTCAGAAGAGTGGCTGACCCACAAAATGGTCTTTAAATATCCATCTGTTAAACTGTTAGACAGAAAAATGAAGGGACAGTCAAAGCCTGTTAGCTTTCCTGACAGGCACAGTATGTCCCCAAATGGGTGCATTTTAAAGAGCTGACGAGTCTACAAAGAAGTGATTTCGGTCTTCTCTACAAAAGTATTCATCATGTTGAATACACACTTAAGAAAGGATGCAGGGGCTGGAGAGATGGCTCAGGGGTTGAGAGCACTGACTGTTCTTCCAGAGGTCCTGAGTTCAATCCCCAGCAACCACATGGTGGCTCACAACCATCTACAATGACATCTGGTACCCTCTTCTAATAATATATAAATAAATATTTTTTTAAAAAAAGAAAGGATGCATTCATAAGAACATAAGCTTTATCCTGACAAAGAGCAGGAATAAATGAATAAATGTTGGATGTGTCCATTGTCATATGGGAACAGATATTCAGGTTCCTGAAGCAGATGGGGATCTAGACCTGGAGACAGGATTGAGAAGTCCCATGACTTATGTACACACCACGGTTGATGCCAATAGTCGCTGGGCTTATCAAACCTAACTACACTTCACTCAAAGCTGCCCCCAAAATAAATTGAATCAGGGGACAGTTTAACTCTGGGGTAATTTCAGTTTAGTTGAACACTGCATTCCTCACTTTAAACTGACCAGTTCACAGTGGTGATACCCTGTTGCTGTTAGAATTTTGTCAACAGGACACCTTGGTACTTTGGATCTTCAAAGGTCTGAATCCAGCTGTGCTTCACTCAGATTCGTGCAGCCATCTAACCACATAAAACTTCTTCATCTATTCTTACTACACCTCTTATGGATATATATTACATATTTAATAAAACCTGAATCTTCAGGAGAGAGCACACAGTCAAATCCTAGGCGGACAGCTCAGGAAATACTTCAACCTTGAATACAAAGATAAACACCTGAGTCAATCACACACACTTTTAATCCCAGCACAGGGAAAGCCAGGAGTGGTGGACCAACACTTGATCCCATAACTCCAGAGATAGAACTTCCTCTGTTTCTGTGAGCTCAAGGCTACATGCCTCTAATCCTAACCTGGATGGGATAGGGTTTATAAGAGCTCTTAGAAACCAGGCAGACACAGAAGCACTGGGAGAAGAGACTGGTAGAAGCAACCAGGAGTGAGGCTGAGGAAGTTGCACACAGCTGGGTGAGAACTGACTGTGGTGCTTCCTCTCTCTGATATTTCAGCCTTCCCCTGATAATTGGCTGAGTCTCATTCAGGATACTACAACCGCTCTTGCAAGATACTTGATCACACCCGGTGAAAGGCACCTTTTGACTATTTTAATAAAGAGCTGAACAGCCAGTAAGTAGGCAGGACTTTGGGGAGAGAGAGGACCTCGGGGGAAGAAGCTGGCAGGCAGATTCATCAGCAAGATATGGAGGGAGAGTGGATGTACTGTATGGAGGAGAGGTAATGAGCCATGTGGCAGAATGTTGATGAATATAATAAAGCTAGGTAAGGTTATAAGAGCTAGTGGGAACAAGCCTAAGCTAAAGCCAAGTTTTCATATTAATAAGAAATCTCCATGTCATTGTTTGGGGGCTGGGGTCCAAAGAAAGTCTGACTGCACACCTCTGACACACTCAGGCCTTAGTTTGCTTTCTATTCTATTGTTCAAAACAAAAAAAAAGAAAAAAAGAAAGAAAGGAAGCAAGCAAGCAAGAAAAAAAGAAAAAGACTAAAAGCAACTGGTAGAGGATGGGGTTTATTTCATTTTACAAGGCTCAGGTCACACTCCATCATCGAGGGAGGTCAGGGCAGGACCCTGGAGGCAGGAGCTGATGCAGAGGCCATGGAGGGTGCTGCTTACTGGCTTACTCCCCATGGCTCACTCACCCTGCTTTCTTACAGAACGAAAGACCACTTGCCCAGAGATGGCACCACCCTCGGTGGGCTGGGCCCTCCTATATCAATCATTAATCAAGCAAATGCCTCGAAGACTCTCCTACAGGCAATCTGAGGGAGGCGTGCTCTGTACTAAGGCTGAGGAACTCTTGCCTCTTCTGGATTGACTCTGGGGTTTGTGTCATGTTCACAAAGAAATTAACCACGCTGCTTGTCACCTCAAAGGATGCAGGTTCTGCCCTTAGTGACTCATGGGAACTGCTGTCCTAAAGTAATGTCAAAGCCAGCACTCTCTGCAGGTACGAGAGACTAAAGCAAGTGGGGATGGTGGTGGAGTGAGTAAGAATCAGATCAAACCCAGAGAACATCCCACCAAGATGAGGACTACAGCTGGGGGGTGGGGTCTCACACCTGCAATCCCAGCACTTGGGAAGCTGGGGCCCTGGGGAGGGACTTGGGGGGGACAGATGACACACGACTTTGGAAGTCTGATGCCCATCATCTAGGTAGAATAAGACCCTGTCTGAAAAGGAAAAGAAAGAAAGAAAGAAAGAAAGAAAGAAAGAAAGAAAGAAAGAAAGAAAGAAAGACAGCAGCAACCATGAGGAGTAAGAAGCACCATTTAAGGTGCTGGCGAGATGGCTCAGCAGTTAAAAGTTCTGGTTGCTCTTGCGGAGGACCCAGCATTTGGTTCCCAGCATCCCCATGACGGCTCACGACAATCCACAGCTCCAGTTCTAGGGAATCTAATGGCTCATCTCACCTCCACTGGCACCAGGCATCCACATACATACAGGCATACATACGTCCATGAGGACGGTTTACCCCTTCATGGCAAAGACGCACCCCTGAGTCAAGAGGGGAACATGTGAGAGGTTCCCAGCTCTGGGAGTCTCCGGAGTCTCTGAGGAACCCAGGCTTGCTCTCTCAGAGGAGAAGTGCTAAACAAATAACCATGACAGCTTTAGAAAGAGTGAGGAACACAGCTGAGTGTCAACAGAGACAAGGGGAGAGCTCAGGGGTGATACAGCCCCAGGAGTTCTGTTGTTGTTGTTGCTGTTGTGTTTTGGTTTTTTTTTTTTTTTTTTTTTTTTTTTTT
>PVIH01017858.1:8924-40520 GCA_004025045.1 Sigmodon hispidus | reverse complement strand
GTATATGCATGTATACAATTTCATGTGTGTCAGTGCACATGCACGTTTCCAAATTTGTATGGTGGCATCTATGTCTTTCTCTATTGATGTCCACTTTATTTTTTGAGACAAAGTCTCTCTAAGGACCCAAAGCTCACTAGTTTGACCTAACAGGCTGCCAGTGAGCTCCAGAGAGCCAACCATCTCTACCCAGTAACTGAGATCACAGCACTTGCTGCTGTGTCCAGCCTTTATTTGGCTTCTGAAGGCCCAGTGCAGGTCCTCTTGTTTGCATAGTAAACATTTCATCCACCAAGACCCCTTCCCAGTTGTGCTCGATTTATTTCTACACCCCAAGCAAGGTCGCTGTTGTACATTGGTTCTTTTTTTTTTTTTTAAAAAAAAAAAAAAAAAAAACTTTTATTTATTTATTATTTATTTATTTGCCTTGATGTTTGCCTGGAACTGGAACTACAGTCAATTGTTAGCTGCCATGTGGGTGCTGGGAATCAAACCCTCGAACCTGGGTCCTCTGGAAGAGCAGAGGGTGCTCTTAACTGCTGAGCCATCTCTCCAGCCCCTGTACATTGGTTCTTAAAGACACATGATTTGCTTTGTAGAAGTGAGAGGACAACACAAAAGAGGAGGCCCACTTGGGTTCTGACTAGAGCTTTCTTGGGAAAGAAAAGCTGAGGTATATTTCCGATGAGTGAAACATACCATGTTTCAGGGATATCAAGTGTGTCACGAAGCTCCCTGAAGGAATCTAGAGTTTTTGCTGGGGAGAAAGAGAGAAAATGGGGTGCCAAGGATCCATAAAGCCAACAGGGTCTTTCTATAATCTTCATTTAATTTTAAATGAAAATGTGTATGTGCCAGTTATTTCCTCTTATTTAACAAAGATCTCAGTGCCTCTGTAGCTGAGTTTGAAAAGAAACTACCATTATTAGCTGGAAGTAACACAAACATGCAAGGCCAAGTCCATAGCCTCTAGCACTCATTTCAGAGATAAATATACACCATCAAGGAGCATAGGGCATTGCTTCTCAATGCTATTTCCTGGGTTACAATTAGATGGAGCTCAGGATTCCACAGGGAAATGAGTTTCCAGCTAATTTTTTCTTTATTATGAGATTTTTGGTCTTTACTTTTTGATGTTTTACATACTTGTTGCTTTACTAAAATGATGGAGGTGTTGAATACTTTGACTTAGCAAAGTTAAAAGGTGTTAAATTTAAGTTTCATTCCAATCTTTAAAAAAAAAATCTCCAGGCTCTGAAAAATCCCAGAATCTGAAATTCTTCATCTTAAGAGGCACAGCTTCTAAGTTCTACAAAGATTTGGTCACTTAAGTGTGAAGATATTGCTGACAGTTAATAATTACCATTGTTATGAATAGACGATGGTTTTGCCAATCAGAGCCCTTTAGGGATGTTCTGGTCCTATCAGACAGCCAAAACTTCTGTTACTTAAATATGTTCATTAAAATAAATCAATTCAGAGCTGTGCCATTTAATTTTAACTCCCAACCTCTACTGAAAGAAGTCTACCAGATGCTCAGATCACATCACACTGAATATTTTTGAAAATCCTTCTCAGCCCCATGGAAGGATTTGATGATTTGGATGAAGTAGAAAACTGATGTCTTGCCAAGTGCTTTTTATGCTAATTCAAGCTTCTATACTTTCCACTTCACATTGTGTTACAAAGACAAGCATCCAAAGGAGCTAGAATAAAATTATATTTGATATCAATGGAGATGAATATACCAATTTTCATAGAATATTTTAAAGAATGTTGTTTCTCTTTTCAAGGATGTTATAGAGTACACATATTATCCAGATCTTGTAAACATTTCTAACCACCGCCGAATACTTATTTTTATTGATATCTCATTTTTTTACCTCACCACTCATTTAATCATGTGTATTCTACTCAGTCAATCCTGTGCATTCTACTCAATAGATTATACTGACATAACTTTTGTTCTCAAGAACTTCACTATTTCATATTACACATAAAGTACCAGTGTTTTACTGGAAGTGTTACTGTGGAAGTACACCATCTTTTGATGTTCTGACTGGCCTGGGAGTAAATTCTGCCTCTACCATTTAATTTTATGACTCTCTCTTTGTAGCATGGGGATAATAATCCTGAGATCACTTGGTGTTTAGTTTTCACAATAACTAAACAAGGTACTATTTTCATTCATTTATCAAGTGTTCACTAAACATATGAATGAAAGAAATATACACAGCAAAGATTCTGGCCTGTTGTAAGTGATTAATCACTTATAATCATTTTATCTTTTCCTTCTATGTCTTGATTTAGAGAACTGGCCTTTTGCCACATGTGTTATGTGTTATGCTAAAGTCCTTATCTTGGTAATGTATCTGAACATTTCTCCCAAGCCTATGACATTCCACACAGCATGCACTGGAATTCTGCTATCAGTGCCTGGAGGTTGCTGATGACTCAGGACTGCTTTGTCTTTTGCCCTTAGGACAGTCCTCATTAGATTTTGCCAGTTTTGGAGTTTATGTGGTGCTTCTGCCTACACACAAGTGTCAGTAAGGTTTTATCCCTTGGACTAGGTATGCTTGATATATTTCATAATTCAATTTGCCCTCACTTCATTCCCTAGAATTGAATAGCTTTCCAGATGCCATCCTCATACCAGGTCTTCATAATGTGGCTATGCTACATCTTACTCTGGGGATTAATACATTCAGGGTGGGGCTGACTTACAGTTTCAGATGGTGTGGATCACAGTTACATATGTGGTAGAGATACCAGTGACAAGATTGAAATACAAAACAATAGTATTAAAAGTACATTTGTTGAAAAGACAAAGTTGGGCCAACAGACAGATAAGTACTTGGTGGAAACAGAATAGATTGTCATACCAGGGATAAGTGAAAGATTTCAGATGTGACAAGTAGATATGGATTCAGTAAATTAAGAAGGGTTTTCTGGTGGCCTTAAAAAAATAAAGATGCTGAGGAGTGTCTTGACTCCTTACCATTGGTAGTATTACTGTGGTCACTTTATCTCTCCCAATACCAGGTTTATTACTAATATACTATAAAATAGCATGGAATTTTATGTATACCATTTGGATAAAAAAATTAGCTCAGGGCTTTGTGTAAGTCCCATAAGGTAGTGTTTGGACAAGTATATGTAGAATGGTCTTTGGGAGAGAAGTTGCCACAAATGCAATTAGATGTAAATGGAAATTGATGAGACCACAGGATGAAGGAGGTCTTCTGGATGGCAAGGATATCCAAACATGAAAGCACTACAAGCTGGAAGGCAGCTGTTGAGGCTGCTGCCCACAGTCTGGGTATCAGGAGGATGGACAAATGGAAATATTGAGTACAGTTCCTGGCTTTACTTACAGAGTTCATATAACTTTTTATTACTAAAGCAATCATTTATTCATGTTACATGCCATGAATTTCCCCCATGGAGTAAGGTCTCTTTCTTTCACATTCTTTGTTTTTCTAAAATCAGATATTCCTGGCAATGCACTCAGTAAAAACTTCTCAAAACTGACATCCTCGATTATATTTCCTTATACTGGACACTCATATAGGTTTGTTCCCAGGTGACTTCAGTGTTCTTGTGAATGTGTAACAGAAGAGCAAAGATGGTCATTTTACAAGGAGACTAAAAGCAAATCATAAGATTGGGCTCAGAATTTCAGTTGTAATAAATCACATCTAGACATTTGGGAATGTATTTAAATTGGTCAGCACCTACAGAGAATGCAATTGCTAAGAAAAAGGTTTTGAGTCGATCTCTGACAAATCTGGATCAGCATGTAAATTGTTCATTCTTTGTAGAATGTCTGTTGTTTATTATTACAGCTTTTGCTGTTGCTTTGATCTGAATGAGGTGCTCCGAAATAAAGTCATCTCTGAAGCCAACAGCAGGTATTCCTAACTATCTTACAGAGTTTTAGTTTGTTTTGATTGGGAGAGCAAAGCTATGTTGCCACATGTCTGCGCAAATGAATTAGCTTTACATTCTGAACTGACTCATCTAGAAGGAATGAGTCCACATAGCAAAGAACATCACATGTCAGAAAGTATTTCTGCACCCATTTCTTTTAATTTTCTCTTTGTTTTAGTGACACCATCTCTTGACCCTGAACTTTAATAAGGAGTTAGGAGCAGCTGCCAAAAAAGGTAGAACCATGAACAAGGAGAAGGTGGGGCAATGTGAAGGGGAGGATCAGAGGAAAGAGGGAGGAACAGCAAAGTGCATTTCTGTTTCTCAGAACAGGAGTTTAGGCACAATGTCCCTGCAAAGGGACTTCTTTTATGTGAATTGGTGTTTTACCTGCATGTAGAACTGTGTAAGGGTGTCAGATCTTGGAATTACAGACAGTTGTTAGCTGCCATGTGGATGCTGGGAATCCAACTCAGGTCCTCCAGAAGAACAGTCAGTGCTCCTAACCGCTGAGCCATCTCTCCAGCCCCGCAAAGGGACTTCTGACTTGAAAGACAATCTTCCTCAGTGAGGTGGCATCAGAAACCTAGAACTGGCATTAGAGAGAGAGAAGGGGAACAGTGTTTTCTTGCTAAGCCAAAAATGGGTTGTTGCTTTTCTGGATGCACTGGCTGGGTGGGCCCAGTGGCTCAGTGAGTAAAGGCACAGGCTGCCAAGCCTGACGGTCTGAGTTCAATCCCCAGACCTGCATGGTAGACGAAATCAACTCTTGAAGATTGTGCTTTGGCCTCCACACACACTCAAATTCATACATGTGTGCACACTCACAAACAGATAAAATGTAGTGAAAAGTTTTCAGAAACTAGGTCTGAATACAAAAATAAGTAAAACCATAGATAAACAGTAAAAATGCTTCGGTGATTGTAGGTTACCACTGTACATGTATATTAAACAAAACTAAGTATACTCCATGTGATGACTCATGTACAGCCTCAAAAAGAAAAACAACCATTTGTTCTGATTGGAACTATGTTTAGTGGACATATCTTGTCTTACATCAAGAGCATTGAGTGTTTTTTCAATGAATTAGAGAAATCATATCATTTTTCCTTCATCATGAAACTTTACAAAGTAATCTACATGCAAGAAAAGTATAGTATGAATGATGTCTCATGCATGAAATTGCTTTCCATGTATGTTGACAGTGGACCTTGGTTCCACATTAACCTACCAGAATTATCATGAATAGATCATTCTCTTTCTCACTGCCCCAAAGAAATACAGCAAATATTTTTGACTAAATGAATTACTTCAGACTGGAAGTGTTAAAACATGCCATATTGGTTACATTCCCATTGCTGTGATAAGGCACTGTGGCCAAGTAACTTATAGAAGAAATCATTGGTATACGGTTTAAGAAGCTTAGAGTCTTCATGGTGAGGAAACATGTCAGTGGATGACAAGCATGGCAGCCAGAGCAGGAGGCTGAGAGCTCACATCCTGTACTACAAGCACAGAGCAGAGAGAAGGAACTGGAAATGTCCAGAGTAGTTTTTAGTCTCAACACTCGCCCTCAGTCATGTACTCCCTCCAGAAAACCTAAACCTTCCCAAACAGCTCCACCAGCTGGGCCTATGCATTCACAGACTGTGAAGGACATTCCTCATTCAAACCACAAATTTATCATATCCTGATAAATCCTGCCTAAATCCTCCACACTCCAGGCTGCATCTTTCTGCCAATGAGGTGTGTTGACACACAAGAATTGAAAGCATTGCATCTATATTACTAAATTTAATTTGAGTGGAATAAGAAAGCAGCCTATTTTCAACAAACTCAGAATGTTAATGGCATCTCATGAATGCTCACATTCATTTGTTCTATTTTTTTGTTGTTATAAAGAAAGAGGAGGAACCAATAGGGCAAGTTTAGCATCACAGAAGAGCTGGCAGGATGTAGTTAACTCTATCCTGTCCCATTCAGCATTATAATTACCACTGTGTCTCCATCAGTGCAGAAGGAGCAAACCATGGCTTAGGGATGCATGACTTCCTATAATGGAAACAAAAGAAAAGGGCTTGCAGTCCTAAAGATAGGACCTTCTTATCTATGTTTTTGACACAGAGTCTTGTTGTTTAGCCCTGGTTGTTCTGGACTCATTTTGTAGATCATACTGGCCTCAAACTCACAGAGATTTCATTGTCTCTGCCTCCCAAATTGTGGGATTGAGGATCCTGGGTTCTAGGGCCTGACCCAGACATTTAGCTCAGGTATTCAGCAGAGCACCCCCCATGAGAACAAGGAACTAAAATCTAAAAGTCTGTCCCAGGAAACAGAGTGACCCAACCCAGATAGCCTTAACCAACTCAGATAGGACATAATAGTCAAACCTGAGATTAAAATACCAGAAGTTTCAAACAGAATAGCTGCAACCAATACCTGGTTGTAAAAACCCCCTAACCAGCTGACCTTAAGGCAGCCTTATGATTTTTATGTGACTTTTATGGATGACCTTTAAAGTGACCAATCATATATTGCCCCAGTTGCTATGGTGATTTTATGGTCTTAGCCTTTAAAAGAGATATGAGATTGTTAATCACTGCTACTCCCTTGCTCCTGAGGCAGGGAGAAAGCTCACCTGTACAGATAAAATAAATCCTCCTGCTGTTTGCATCAACTGGACTGGAGTCTGTGTTCTTGGGGCCCCCCTTCCTGAGAATAGTACCCTGTATCTGGGGTCTATCAGGATCAAAGGTGTGCAACACCACACATTGCTTCTAAAGATATAATTTTTAAATTGTTTCCCTATTGTAGTCACATCATGATTTCCTATTTTGTAATCTTTTTTCCTCTTTCTAAAATAAACTCTTTGAGCATTTAATACTTTTTTCTTTTTTAGAGTAATACTTTGAGCATATCATACAATGTAGCCTGACCATATTCACCCCTTTTCTCAAACTCCACCTAGACCAACCCATCCCAACCTTACTCCCTCATTCAACATTTCATCCCCTTTTAATAGTTGATACTGCCTATATGCTCTTGAAGTGTGACCTTCTGGAGTATGACCAACTTCCAAAGGCCACATCTTTAAAAATGACTCTCATCATTAGCTAGGCATGGGTCTTCATACCCACCTTCCATGTCCATGCTGGGATTTTGCATGACTTGAGATGGCGTAGTTTTTGTATATGTTCTGACAAATGCTAGGAGTTCATGTTAGTGTTTTGCATGTGGCATGTGAATGGAATCTCAACACCGGGAGTACCACACGAGAGTTTATTTGAGCAGCAGGCAGAGGTAGGGGCAGAAGGGAGCAGAGAAAGAAGAAGAGGGAGGGGACTTGTGTGAGCACCTTCTTTAAGAGGGTGGTTGGGCCCATGTTTGCATAGGGGAATAGTTGACTCTGTTACATTCCAGGTGAATGCAAGCTTTGGAAATCCTTGCATTTCACCCTTTGATATATATATATATATATATACACACACACACATACTGGGTTTATGCTTGGGAAGGGGTCATCGTCGTGGTCTTGGCTACTTCCTGCTAACACAAGGATGGAGAGGTTTTCAGCTTGTCTTGCTGGCAGAATTGAAGGATTTGGATCACAGGGCCGTAAATTTTTGTTTCCTGGAGCTCAAAAAAAAAAAAGGGTTAGTGATAGAGCTTTGGGAGTGACAGACTAAGAGGAAAGGAGCTTGGAAGTAAACCTTGAGTTAACTGCATGTGTGAATGGTTCTTTTCTTCTGCTAAGGGATTCTATTGTCTGCTGTGATAGAGCTTTGGGAGTGACAATCTAAGAGGAAAGAAGGGAGAAAGGAACTTGTGAATGGTTCCTTTCTTCTGCTAAGGGATTCTATTGTCTGCTGCTTGCATATGAAGGTCTGCAGACCCTTGCTAGGTCTGGGAAAGGGAAAGGATTAAAGTGTCCTGTATTTTGCCTACCTGGACTCCCCCAGGGGAGTGGGGTATGGTCTTTGTTTTACTTGCAATGCATCCTCAGGGAGTGGCTGCTTCAACTGCAGAGTTGAATGATGTTTTGTTTACCTGGGTTTCCAAGCAGACTGCCTGGGGCCTTTTGTTTAGCATCTTGGCTTCTGCTCTGGCCAGCTGCAAAGGAAGGTTGGAGCTGGTTTTTTAAGATTTTGGGTCTTTTGCCTGGCCTATTTGATCCCGTCCACTTTGGAGTGAAGGGAGAAGGTCAGTGGCTTGGAGAGGAAAGTAAAACTTGATCTCCAATGTTAACTTGAGGTGGGCAGGATGAATCAGAGCACAGTTTGGGGAGGGAATCATCTGCAAAATGCCACAAAAGCAATTGCAGGTATTGGAGGAGGGGAGGAAGCAGATTGGCAGGGACGTATGGGGTTTAGGAGACAGAGGTTTAGATAGGCAACATTAGGCTTTTTGACTGCAAGGATGGGGGTGTTAAAAGGAGAAGAAACAGGACAGAGTAACTGTTTTCTTAAGAGATGAGTAATAATAGGTTTAAGCCCTTGAAGACTTTTCAGTGACAATGGATACTGAGCCTGTGCCATGTACCTGGTAGGATCCTGCAACTGGATCATTATTGATGGATAATGCTTAGCCACGGAAGGATTCTGAGTGTCCCACACTTGTGGGTCCACCTGTGAGGCTGGAAAGGGGTAAGGAGGGGTAGAACTTACAGGCTGATTGGATAGTAAGAGGAGCAGAAGAACATTTGGAGCAGCTGGTGAGGCTGGGTTCAGGTGAATGTGATCACTAAATAAAATGAAAGCTCCCACTTTTGCTAAGAAATCTCTTCCCATTAAAGCTTTTGGACAACTTGGCATAACTAAAATGACTGAGTAATAGGAATTCCTCTAAAAATGCAATTAAGTGGTGGTGTCTGATAAGGTCACATAGATTTGCCTCCTACCCCAACGATCATAAGGCCTGAAAGACAGGGTGCACCCCAGTACTCCTGCAGAACTGAGAACACAGCTCCAGTGTCCACCAGGAAAGAAATGGTCCATCCAGAAACTTCAATATCTACCCAAGGCTCTCTCTGCGTGATAGCGTTTGCTGAACTAAGAGGGCCTGGGCACCATCATTCATCCTCACCCAGTCCCAGGACATCATGTACCTCATCCAACCTTACTATGTCCCTACCCTTTGATGTAGGGCAGCAGCTGCCTGGCCAGTGGTGTCCATAACACCTAGGACAGGGCCTGGATGGCCTCCACAGTTCTGGGCATGAGCGATAGTAATGGCCTATGTGGCCACAGCAGAAAAAGCACTGCAGTGCTTTTCTGAGTGCTTTTGTCTGCTCACCCTGGGAGGCAGTGGTGGAGGGCCTGATCGCCTCTGCCAGCAGGAGGTATTTCTCCTGCCAAATTCTCTCATCTCTCCAGTTTTACACCTTGAATGCAAGTGCCAGAATGTCTGCTTGTGGAGTTAATGGGCCCCTCTCAAGAGATCTAAGCTTGGCCTTTATGTCCAGGTAGCTTTGATTAAAGAAATGGGTCATGAGAAGCTGTTGGCCCTCAGTGCTCTCCAGATCCAAATTTGTGAACTGCAAGAGTGCATTTGTAAGGCACTCTAGAAACTGGGACAGATTTTCCTGTTTATCTTGAATTACCTCCTGCAGTTTCTCAATATTGACTGACTTCAGGGCAGCCCTACATAAACCCACCAGCAAGCAGGTCACAAAATTGTCCCTGGCTACAATTCCCCTTTGTGTATTATAATTCCAATGTGGGTCTGCCTCTGGAACCACCTCAGCTCCTAGGGGGTGTGCTAAATTTGTTTGATGAACCTCATCTGCATGTATCCTGGCCTGTTCCCAAACTCACCTGCGCTCCTCAAGTAGAAGATTATTGGTTAAAATTGTATATACATTGTGAAAGGTGAGGTCATAAGATTGGGTTAAGTACTGAAATTCTTTTATAAAGGCAATAGAATTTGAACTGTGAGAGCCTAAATTCTTTGCAACCTGGGAGAGTTCAGACAAAGGAAAAGGAGTATACACTTTAACTATCCCATCCACGCCAGCTACTTCTGGAAGAGGTAGAATTGTGTCATCATCTTTAGAGGTGTGAGAGCGGGTGATAGGCAGGGAGGAAGGGGCAGTAGGAATGCGTTGAGGTCTAAAGGGTGGAGGGTCATTTGCAGGATCCAGTGGAAGATGAGAATCATCAGGGTCTGAAAAAGTGACTAAAAGCAGGTGAGCAGGAGAACAAGAACTTAGGTGGGAAGGCTTAGAACTTAAATAAGAGAAATCTTCTATATAGGGGAACTCTTTCAATCTACTAGTTCACTGGCAATAATTAGATAATTCCTGTAAAATATGGGGATCCAGGGTGCCATTAGGTGGCCACTTTAGGTTATTGTCTAGGGGGTATCTAGGCCATTTCTTTGTACAATAATGGATCAGCTTGGTAGGGCATAAAGCTAAGAGGTCTCAACGCCTCTAGCACGTACCCTAAGAATGAAGATGGAGGTATAGATTTAGCTGCCTTATTTCCCATGCTGAAACTTAAAGGGAATATGGAACCAGCAAGCAAGAGTCTTCACCTCTGCAAACTGAGTCCGCAAGGAAGCGGGCCCACAGTGGACTAGCTCATCAGCAGACATGTAGGCCGCTCGGACAGTGCCCAAATTCAACCGCACATATCTCTAAAGCCCCGTCAGGCAGAAGAGAGAGAGCCAGGACATTACACCCATACACAGCGAGATAAAGTGGACTCATCAGTCCTCAAAATCATGCACCGCAACCTGTTCGTGGTGTTGCTGGCAAAAAAAAACAAATGCCCACGAAAGGTGCCAGTGTAACTCCAACAAGGGCAGGTCCCTGGATGAAACTGTAGTGCAGGGGAAAAAAGCCAGGAGTGTTTGTCAACAAAAAGGAACAAATCACGACCAAATGAAGATTGGGAAGCGTGATCCTCCATGAAACCAGTTCACGTTTACACTGACCGAGGGGGAAACTCACCAATCAATGCTTGTGTTGTGCAAGTATGGTCTGTGACCAGGCAGATGGAAGGTGGTCTCTGGTGGAGGGTTGAGCAGGGTCCTCAGCACCTTTGTGTGCTTAGGGCTGGGAGGGGCCCGCTGAGTCACCGGCACCAATGTTACTTTTTTGCACATGGCGTGTGAATGGAATCTCAACACCGGGAGTACCACACAAGAGTTTATTTGAGCAGTACACAGAGGTAGGGGCAGAAGGGAGCAGAGAAAGAAGAAGAGAGAGGGGACTTGTGTGAGCACTTTCTTTAAGAGGGTGGGTGGGCCCATGTTTGCATAGGGGAATAGTTGACTCTGTTACATTCCAGGTGAATGCAAACTTTGGAACATAGGTGCAAGTGCCAGTGCTGTGTCCAGGAAATACTGTTTTCTTGTAATCAGTCACTTTCTAAAGCTCTTGCCTTAATTAATTTGTGCCTGGAAGAGCCATCATCATTTTTGTCAGCAAACCAAAAATTAAAATCATCTACACATGCAAGAGAGTGTTGGCAGCATATGTGGAGTGGCTGCTTGCTGCCTCCATTTCCTTCATTTGAAACTTCCTGACCTTCATTTGAAAAGAACTGTTAAAGGGCTCAGGGTCTAATGTTTCCCTGTACATATAGGGTCTGGGTTTGGTCCCAGGACCATACATAGGGAGCAGGAATTAGTTGGAAATAACTTCACTGAGTAGCATTATAATCAGATGCCCTGCACCTAGGAAGCAAATGGCCTTTCTTTGCAAACCTACATTTTTCCCCACCTCTTCCTCTCCTTTCTCCTTCTCTTCCCCCTCCTTTTAGAGAAATAGATCATGTGTAAAGTCTTAATAAATCAGTGATAGATCATTTATGACTCTTGGTAATTTCTAGAAATTAGGTTCTGTTTGAAGGAAATAACATGGGGATGAGCTAGGCAGGGTTTGAGAACATCTATTTGTTTGGTCCCAACTTCTTTACAGGAAATATTTTGCTTTTATCCATGTGTGCATGCGTGTGCACATGTCTGCATGCATATGTGTATGCATGTGTGTGTGTGTGTGCATACTACACTAAGCATGTATGAGGTTTTCTAGGTATTGGGAATCTGTAGTCATATCCACAAAATGACATACTAAAAATTCAAAACTAGATGATCTGCAGGTAGCTGGTTCAAACAATGTGAAGACACTAAAAGGAAATCATTTTTTCCAGGGATAGATGTGGCATAGCAGAAATGGTTAGGAAAACTCTTCTAGCATCTCAAAGCTGAGAGTTTGGATGATGTCACACTTCACAGGTCAATATGTGTCCTAAGTATAGGGACACTACTGTGTATCACTGTACTGATGGAAAGGGCAAAGGAGAGCATTTGGCAGCCCTGGTCAGCCCAAGAAAAAGTCTATGTGGATGCCCTCAGGCTGAAGGGCCCCAGGAAATGACCTCACTTCTTTAACAATTCTACAGATGGAACTCAGATTCTTGGTTACTAGGTAACCAGATGCCGGCACCAGCCTCAACTGACGCCAGTCTCTGGAGGTACTTAGATATTGAGGATGTTCTCCTGTAGCCTGACTTGTGTCTGCTCTGACAACCAACAAGCTCAAGGTTGTGGCCTTGGCTTCTTTTGCAGAAGATGGGGCACTCTCTTCTTCAATGCCTCTGGCCATTTTCCAACATGGAACTCAAGGTAACACGGGCCACCTTCGTGTAGGAAACTATTCTAGTGGACCACTTATTGCAAACGTGAGTGGCTCTAAACAACTGCAGGCTCTCAAGCCTCTTGTTTTGGGTTTTAGGCTGGCTCTAATAACCTTCCTTGACACAGAGTTGGTTCAGCTGAGTGATCTTTAGTTTCCATGAGTTGGTAGGCTTTCTTTGGGTTTTGATGTTGTTGAACTCTAACTTTAGGCCCTGGTGGTCTGATATGTTACAAGAGATTATTTTCATGTTTTGTATCTGTTGATATTTGCTTTATGACCAATTATGTGGTCAATTTTGGAAAAAGTTCCATGAGGAGCTGAGAAATATGTATATTCCTTTGCGTTTGGGTGGAAGCTTCTGCATCTATCTATTATATCCATTTGCATCATAACCTCTGTCAGACTCCTTATTTCTCTGTCGAGTCTCTGTCTGGTGAACCTATCCAGGGGTAAAAATAGGGTATTGAAGTCTCCCACTATTAGGGTGTGAGAATTTATGTGTGATTCTAGATTTAGCAGTGTTTCTTTTACATAGTTAGTTGCCCTTATATTAGGGGCATAAGTATTCAGGATTTAAATCTCCTCTTGAATAATTTTTCCTGTGATGAATAAGTAATGACCATCTTGGTCCCTTTAATTGCTTTTAGCTTAAAGTCTACTTTATTAGAGATGAGGATGGCTACCCCAGCTTGTTTCTTAGGACCATATGTCTGGAAAAAACTTTTCCCTACCTTTTACTCTAAGCCTGTGTCTGTCTTTGTGGTTGAGGTGTGTTTCTTGTAGGCAACAGATGGATGGCTTCTGTTGTTGTATTTATATTTATAGTGTGTGTTGTTTTATAAGAGAGTTGAGTCCATTGATATTAAAGGATATTAGTGACCACTGATTAATATTTCCTGCTATTTTTGGTGATACTTTGTTTGTATTTCCTTTCTCTTTGGTATTCTTCTGAGGGATTACTGTTTGTTTTTGATTTTATGGGTGTATCTGGGGTCCTTCGGTTGTAGTTTTCCCTCTAATGCTTTCTGTAGTGCTGGATTGGTAGATAGGTATTGTTTCAGTCAGGCTTTGTCATGAAATATCTTGTTCACTCCATCTATGGTGTTTGATAATTTTGCAGGGTATAGTATCCTAGATTGGCAGCCATGCTCTTTTAACATCTGTTTAACTTTTGACCAAGCCCTTCTAGCTTTCATCATTTCCATTCAATAGTCAGGTGTCTACCTTTATAGGTCAGTTGTCCCTTGTCTTTTGCAACTCTTTAAATTTTTTTTTTGTTCTATATGTTTTGTGGCTTGATTATTGTGTGACATGCTGACTTTTCTTGGGGCCATATCTATTTGGTGTTCTGTAAGCTTCTTGTATCTTTATAGGCATTTTCTTCTTCAAATTAGGAAAGTTTTCTTCTATGATTTTATTGAATACATTATCTGTGACTTTTAGCTGTTATTCTTCACCTTCTTCTATTCCTGTTATTCTCAAGTTAGGTCTTTTCATGGTGTCCAGAATTTCCTGAACATTTTGTGTTGTGATTTTTTTGGTTTTAGTATTTTCTTTGACTGATATATCTAATTGAGCTACTGAGTCCTCCACTTCATAGATTCTATCTTCCATCTCTTGAATTCTGTTGGTTATGCTTGTATCTGCAGTTCCAGATTTGTTCCTCAGGTTATCTAATTTGATCTTTGCCTCATGTTGTGCCTTTTTTAATTGCTTCTATTTCAGTTTTTAGTTCCTGGCATGTTTCTTTCATAGATTTGTTCACCTCTTCCAATTTTTTGGTTGTATTTTCTTCTATTTCTTTAAGGGAATTTTTCATATCTTCTGTGAGAACTTCAATGATTATTATCAAGGTATTTTTGGTGTTGCTTTCTTCTGCTTCCTTGTCATTGCTCTGCTCAGGTCTTGTAGTTGTAGACCTGCCACTTTCTTCAGCAGTTAGTGTGTTGTTCTTTATATTATTATATATATTTTTGCACTGGTATCTGCCCATGGCTTTATTGGTTAATGACTTGTTGGCTCCTGGTCAGTTGTGGCAAGTGGACTTGTGTGTCTCCTGTAACCTCTGAGCTAGTGGTCTGCTCAATTTCTGACTCTGCTCTGGGCAGGGACCTGAATTTCAACTCCTTAGTCTTTCTCTGCTAATGCAGTGGAGGTGGGGTGGACATGCAATACCCCTTCTTTTAGGTGTAGTTAGAGGAGGCCCTCACAGCCAGACTCTATTCCTGTGTGCTAAGGAGTGTGTTGAGACATGCACCTCAGACATAACCTGGTCCCATAACCAGGAATCCAAACCAGAACACAATTTTCCCTGGCAGAGATTCAGGTACTGGGGCCTGCTGATCTCACATCACCTCTGTGCAGAGTCTGAGTCTGGCTTTCAGTGTCCTCAGTCCTTCTCTGTTGAAGTAGCTGGAATCAGGGTGGCCATGCAAGTTCCCTTGTTTAGTAGCTGCTTGGGGATCCTTCACAGCCAGCCACAGCCAAAGTCTATTTCTGTCTGCGACAGAGTATGTGGAGACACGTGCCACTGACAGAACCTGGTCCCAGAACTGGAAACCAAACTGGCTATTCTTGCTTTTCAATTCCAAGTATGGTAAATGCAGGATGTGGGTGTCTCTGAGTTTTCACATTTAAATCCCTCTTTCTTCATTCGTCTTTCCTCAGAGAGAAATGGGGCTATATAATTCACCAATTTTTGACCAACACAACACAAATTTTCTCCAAGAAGTCATCAACTTCATTCAAACTGCAATTGACAATGAGGACAACATGTTTACTGCTCTGATCCTGGCAGTCTACCCACCTAGAAGATGTTGGACCTCTTTTTGCAATCATGAGTGGCTCCACACAAATTCAGGTTCTCAAGCCTCCTGGTTTGGGTTTTAGGATAGCTCTACTACCCTATGGGATTGGATGCTCTTTTAGGACACATAGGAATTTACACTGGCAACATTGGTCCTGTGCCTGGTCCTTCAGTGCCTTGGCCAACAATGGGGGTGGGAAAGACAACTCTAGGTTGTGTTACTCACATTCCCCTAGAAGTGTCAAAGGCTTCTTGTGCATTGAGCATACCTTTTCCCCATTGGCATAAGGGTCCTAGATACAATCAATTTTGGAAGATATTAATGAACCAAGTTAAAGGATCTCATGCCCACCACAAGGCCCTGTAACAACCCAGAGAAATAGCAAGGAAGAGCAAAGGGTACATACATTGCATAAAGAGCTTTGAAAAGCTGAGATCAGAGGCCTATTCTTCGGCTCTTACCATGCATGTCAGAACACTACAAAGTGCCTTCAATGGCCATATCTCATTTCTGGTATCTATAATGGCAACTGATTCAAGTAGCTTCCTTTCCATCTTTAGATGGGTTGGGGATACATGGACTTATCAGTGACTCACACTTGATATCCCAAAGGTATGGGTCTTTCTGACCTGACATTTAGGAGGGTCAGCTAAAAAAGATGTGAGTGGCCCTGGGTGATGATGGAAATAAGTGCTCACCTGCATGGTGGGATGTTTGGGGTGACCAGGATGGAAGACTAAGCCATTACCAGTCACTCTTCTATTAGGAATCCCACTAGAGGTATGATACCAAAGACATCATATACAAGTGGACAAACAGAGAAATCTACATTGGTCTTTTTGGTTCCATGGACCAGAGAGATTGAGTGAAGCTAAGGGATCCTAAGGGAATCCATCTGCACCACTGCCCATCCCAGTTTGCCCAGTCTGTCCTCCAAGGTACAAAAAGTGTCTGAAGCCCTCTCCATACAGCCACAAATGCCTGATCACTATGCCCAGCAACAAGTGGACTAGACAGGTTTTTCTCAACAAAGGAACCTGTTGTGCTGGTGAAGCAAGGCCAGGCCTCTAAACCTGATTCAATCTAACTGATCCTACAGCGCCATTAAGATGTTCCTGTCCACATGAATACAACATCACCCCCAGGATTTCCTGTACTATCCAGACATAAATATCATGAAGAGGTTCTTAGATTACATCCAGATCAATTTTCCCTCCACGGAGGTCACCCTCCAAGCTGAGGAGCTCCTAAGAGTCTTGGAGGAGCAGGAGTCCACAAAGGGAGAGGAGGCCTGGTGTAGGTGCATTAAAGTTGGTTTGTGAGGGGAAGGGACCTTGAATAAGGAAATACATTGATAAAAATTGTGACTGTATTTATAATAAAAAATTAAAAAATAAAAACAGATATGTGTTGCTTCCCAAATGGAGGTCCATGAGGGAATTTTGTAGATGCCTTGGCCTACAGCAAGAGATGTGCACCCTGTAGTGTCTTCCTTTGGATGAAAGATTTTGAGATTTTCTCAAGTGAAAAGACCTTGTTGGACAGGACAGACCCTCTCAGGGAACTCTCACTATCCTAGCTCTTCAAGGGCACTTTCACTAATGATCCATCTTTTTCTGTCTTAGGAGGTGTCCAGGTTAAACACACAACTCCAGAAGTCTTAAGGCAGAATGATTCAGACATGGAAGAATCTCTGAATCTGAGGCCACCTTCTGTGGCAAGACCACAAGAGGATCAGACACTCTATGAGAACAAAGAGGTCACAGACCAAGGAACTGGAAAACAAACAGTGCCAGAAGCTGCACCAGGACAACTTCTGACTTTAGAGCAGCCTCTGCCCACATCAGCTGATACACAGTAAAATGTAGATGTTGCTGCAGATGTGCCAACAGGTACATTTTTTCTAAATGCTTTTGTGCAGTTACCGAAACGAGAGCCTGATTTTCCTCTGCCTGATGTTGACATATACTAATGGAGTAAAGTGACCTGAAACCTATTGAGAACCAGTTCCATGTATAAGCCCTTCTTACCCTCTTAGAGGAAATATGTACTTCAAATAGTTTAAGTCATTTCATGTTTGATTACATTTTTAATAATCTAGATTTACTTCATTCTTATTGCTGCCATATTATTATTTTTTTTAGAGATCATTTTTTTCTATCCCCGTATATCCTTATTCAAGGTCCCTTCCCCCTCCCACCACATCAGGTCATTTTTTCTTCTCCACAACTCCCCATCCCCTTCCTGGGCAGGCAGCAGACAGTCCCATAGTCCCACTGGTCCAATAATGCTTAGTTCAGTCTCCACTCCTGGCAAATACATTTTTGTTCCCCCTCCCTCAAGAGTGAGTCAGGTGTTCCTCTAGGTGGAGTGGGAACAGAAGGGTCAGTCCAGGGTGTTTCTGATCCCAAGCTGTGCAGTGTTTGTGGTTTGCAGCTTAGGCATGCTTTGCTTTTCTCTTGTTTATTTGTTTAGAGACCACTAATGAGTGAGTACATCCCCTGCTTATCTTTCTGAGTTTGTGATACCTCCCTCAGGAGGATATTCTCCAAATCCATCCATTTGCCTGCAAATTTTAGGATATCATTTTTTCTTACTGCTGAGTAGTATTCCATTGTGTATACTGAGATGTACCTCAGTTTGTTAATCCATTCTTCAGGTGAGGGACATCTAGGTTGTTTCCAGGTTCTTGCTATTACAAATAATGCTGCTATGAACATAGTTGAGCTAATACCTTTGGAGTGTGAATGTGCCTCTTTAGGGTATACACCCAGAAGTGATATTGCTGGGTCCTTGGGGAGATTGACTCTCAATTTTCTGAGAAACTGCCATATTGCATTCCAAAGTGACTGGACAAGCTTACAGTCCCAAACAATGGACAAGTGTTCCCCTTGATCTGCACCCTCTCCAACATAGACAATCATCTGTGCCTTTTCTCTTAGCCAATCTAACAGGTGTTAGGTGGTATCTCAAAGTTGTGTTGATTTGCATTTCTCTGATGGATAAACATGATGAGCACTTTTTCATGTGCCTTTCAGCCATTCGTAATTCCTCTGCTGAGAATTCCCTTTTTAGATCGGAACCCCATTTTTGGATTGGGTTATTCAAAGTTTTGGGCTCTAGATTCTTGAGCTCTTTATATATCTTAGAAATCAGTCCTCTATCACTGGTAGGGTTGGTGAAAATCTTTTCCCATTTTGTAGGCTGTCGTTTTATCCTATTGACAGTGTCCTTGGCTTTACAAAAGCTTCCTAGCTTTAGGAGATCCCACTTATTGATTGTTGGTCTTAGTGCCTGTGCCACTGGTGTTATATTTAGGAAGTGGTCACCTGTGTCAATTTGTAGAAGTGTATGTCCCACTTTCTTTTCTATCAAGTTCAAAGTGGCTGGGTATATGCTGAGGACTTTGATCCACTTGGATTTGAGTTTTGTGCAGGGTGACAGGCTCAAATCTATTTGCATTTTTCTACACACTTCTATCCAGCTATGCCAACATCATTTGTTAAATATACTATCTTTTTTCCATTGAATGTTTTGGGCCTCTATGTCAAAGATCAGGTGTTCATAGGTTTTTGGGTTAATGTCTGGATCCTCAATTCTACTCCATTGATCCACAAGTCTGTTTTTATGTCAGTACCAGGCTGTTT
Source organism: Sigmodon hispidus (assembly GCA_004025045.1). NCBI lineage: Eukaryota > Metazoa > Chordata > Mammalia > Rodentia > Cricetidae > Sigmodon > Sigmodon hispidus. Next base: position 21,489 of record PVIH01017858.1, on the reverse strand, counting down.
TTATTACTGAGGCTCTATAGTATAACTTGAAGTCAGGGATGGTGATGCCTCCTGAGGTTCTTTTGTTGAGTAAAATTGTTTTGGCAATCCTGGCTTTCCTGTTATTCCAAATGAAATTGAGTATTGTTTTTTCAAGGTCCAAAAAATATTGTGTTGGGATTTTGATGGACAGTGCACTGAATCTGTAGATTGCCTTTGGTAGAATTGCCATTTTTACTATATTGATCCTACCAATCCAGGAAAATGGGAGAACTTTCCATATTCTGATATCCTCTTCAATTTCTTTCTTCAGTGATTTAAAATTTTTGTCAAATATGTCTGGTTCTTCTTTGGTTATAGTTACTCCAAGGCATTTATTACTGTTTGCAGCTATTATGAAGGGTAATGTTTCCATTATTTCTTTTTCAGCTCTTCTATCTTTAGTGTATAGAAGGGCTACTGATTTCATTGAGTTAATCTTGTATCCTGCTACATTGCTGAAGGTGTTTATCAGCTGTAGCAGTTCCTTGGAAGAATTTTGTGGGTCACTTAGATATACAATCATATCATCTGCAAATAGAGATAGCTTCACTTCTTCTTTTCCAATTTTTATTCCCTTAATCTCTTTTCATTCCCTTATTGCTTTAGCTAAAACTTCCAGAACAATACTTAATAGATAAGGGTAGAGAGGACATCCTTGTCTAGTTCCTAATTTTAGTGGGATTGCTTTGAGTTTTTCTCCATTAAGTTTGATACTGGCTGTCAGCTTCTTATAAATCACCTTCATTATATTTAGGTATTCTCCCTGTATTCCTGATCTCTCCAGGGCTTTAATCATAAAGGAGTGTTGGATTTTGTCCAAGGCTTTTTCCACATCTAAGGATATGATCATGTGGTTTTGTTCCTTTAGTTTGTTTATATGATGGATAATGTTTACAGTTTTTCATATGTTAAACCAGCCCTGCATTTCTGGGATGAAGCCTACTTGGTCGTGGTGGTTGATATCCTTTATACATTGTTGTATACGGTTTGCCAAAATTTTGTTGAGAATTTTTGCGTCAATATTCATGAGGGAAATTGGACTGTAATTCTCCTTCTTTGTTGTGTGTTTGAGTGGCTTGGTTATTAGGGTAATTGTGGCCTCATAAAAGGAATTTGGCAATATTCCTTCAGTTTCTACTGTGTGAAATAGTTTGAGGAGTAACGGTAGTAATTCTTCTTTGAATGTCTGATAGAATTTGGCACTAAAACCATCTGGACCAGGGCTTTTATTTTTGTGGAGGTTTTTAATGACAGCTTCAATTTCCTTAAGGGTTATAGGCCTGTTTACGTAATTAATCTGATCTTCATTTAATTTTGGTAGATGGTACCTGTCCAGAAAGCTGTCCATTTCTTCTAGGTTTTCAATTTTTGTGGAATACAGATTTTCAAATATGATCTGATAATTCTCTGTATTTCCTGGGAGTCTGTTGTTGTGTCCCCCTTTTCATTTCTGATTTTGTTGATTTGAACACTCTCTGTTTTTTGATTAGTTTGGCTAAGGGCTTATCTATCTTGACTTTCTCAAAGAACCAACTCTTAGATTCATTGATTCTTTGTATTGTTCTTTTTGTTTCAATTGTATTGATTTTGGCTCTATGTATGAATATTGCCTGTTGTCTACTCCTTCTAGGTGAGTTCACTTCTAATTGTTGTAAGGCTTTCAGCTGAGCTCTTATGTCTCTAGTGTGGGAGTTCTCTAGGTTTTTCATATAGGCATCTAGTGCTATGAATTTTCCTCTTAAGACTGCTTTTATTGTGTGCCACATGTTTGGATACATTGTGGATTCATTTTCCTTAAATTCTAGGAAGAGTTTGACTTCTTTCTTCATGTCTTCCTTGACCCTGAGATGGTTCAGCTGAGTGATGTTTAGTTTCCATGAGTTGGTAGGCTTTCTTTGGGTTTTGATGTTGTTGAACTCTAACTTTAGGCCCTGGTGGTCCGATAAGTTACAAGGGATTATTTCCAGTTTTTTGTATCTGTTGATATTTGCTTTATGACCAATTATGTGGTCAATTTTGGAGAAAGTTCCATGAGGAGCTGAAAAATATGTATATTCCTTTACATTTGGGTGGAAGCTTCTGTAGATATCTATTAAATCCATTTGCCTCATACCCTCTTTTAGACTCCTTATTTCTGTGTTGAGACTCTTGTTTGTTTGGTCTATCAAGGGTTGCAAGTGGGGTATTGAAGTCTGCCACTATTAGGGTAAAAAAGTTGATGTGGGATTCGAGCTTTAGCAGTGTTTCTTTTACATAAGTAGGTGCCCATATATTTGGGGCATAAATATTCAAGATTGAAATTTCCTCTACCAATTTTTCCTGTGATGAATAAGTAGTGACCATCTTGGTCCCTTTTAATTGCTTTTAGCTTAAAGTCCACTTTGTTAGATATTAGGATTGCAACCCCCGCTTGTTTCTTAGGACCATTTGACTGGAAAATCTTTTTCCAACCCTTTTTTCTAAGTCTGTGTCTGTCTTTGCAGTTGGGGTGTGTTTCTTGAAGGCAACAGAAGGATGGCTTCTGTTATTCTATCCATCTTGTTAGTGTGTTTCATTTTATAGGAGAGTTGAGACCATTAATATTAAGGGAAATTAGTGACCATTGATTCATATTTCCTGCCATTTTTGGTGGTAACTTGTTTGTATTTTCTTTCTCTGGGGTATTCTTTTGAGGAATTATTGATTGGTTGTGATTTCGTGGATGTGTCTGGGTCCTTAGGTTGGAGTTTTCCCTCTAATACTCTCTGTAGTGCTGAATTGGTAAATAGATATTTTTTCAGTCTGACTTTGTCCTGCAGTACCTTGTTTACTCCATCTATGGTGATAGATATTTTGCAGGGTATAGTATTCTAGTTTGCCAGCCATGCTCTTTTAGCGTCTATATATCTTCTGACCAAGCCCTTCTGGATTTTATCATTTCCATTGAATAGTCAGGTGTTATTTTGATGGGTCTGCCTTTATATGTGAGTTGGCCCTTTTCTTTTGCAGCTCTTAAAATTTTTTCTTTGTTCTGTATGTTTTGTGGCTTCATTATAATGTGACGTGGTGACTTTTATTTGGGGTCATATCTATTTGGTGTTCTGTAAGCTTCTTGTATCTTTATAGGCATTTCCTTCTTCAGGTTAGGGAAGTTTTCTTCTATGATTTTATTGAATACATTATCTATGCCTTTGAGCTGGTATTCTTCTCCTTCTTCTATTCCTATTATTCTCAAATTAGGTCTTTTCATGGTGTCCCAAATTTCCTGAACATTTTGAGTTATGGCTTTTTTAGTTTTACAATTTTCTTTGACTGATATATATAATTGAGCTACTGAGTCTTCCACTTCAGAGCTTCTATCTTCCATCTCTTGAACTCTGTTTGTTATGCTTGTATCTGTGGTTCCAGCTTTTTCCTTCAGATTTTCTATTTCCATCTTTGCCTAATTTTGTGCTTTTTTTATTTCTTCTATTTCAGCTTTTAGTTCCTGGCATGTTTCTTTCATAGATTTGTTCATCCCTTACAATTTTTTGTTCGTATCTTCTTTTATTTCTTTAAGGCTGTTTTTCATATCTTCTTTGTGAGCTTTGATGATCATCAAAAAGGAATTTTTGGTTGTTGCTTCCTTCTGTTTTCTCTTCATTTCTCAGTTCCGGTCTTGTATTTGCAAGATTGCCACTTTCTTCTGGAGTTACCTTGTTGTTCTTTGCATTATTATTTAAGTTTTTGCACTGATGTTTGCCCATGGCTTCAGTGGTTCATGATTAGGAGCCTCCTGGTCAGTTGTGGCACTCGGGCTTGTGTGCCTCCTGTCACCTCTCTGGGCAGGGTCTAAGTCTGTCCTTCAGGGACCTCAGTCATTATCTGTTTGCCCACTTGGAGGTGGAGGTGGGTAGCCTTGCAAATTCCCTCAGCAGCCGCTGGGGGGTGTGGTGACAGGCAGACTTTATCTGCACCTGCTACAGAATGCACTGGGTCTCGCTCTGCAGACTGCACCTGGTCCCAGGTATATTTATTCTCAATTTTATGAAAACCTCCATTCTGCATTCCAGAGTTGCAGAACAAGCTTGCACTCCCACAAACAATGGAAGAGTATTCCATTTGCTTAGCATCCTGTCCAGCACATGTGGCAGGTGATATCACAAAGTTGTTTTGATTTGCATTTCTTTGATGGCTAAAGATATTGAGCACTTTTTATGGTGCTTTTCAGCCACTCATATTTCTTCTGCTCAGAAATCCCTTTTGAGATCTGAACCACCTTTTTGGATTGGGTTATGTAAGGTTTTGGTCACTAGATTCCTGAGTTCTTTATATATCTTAGATATCAGTCCTCTATCACTTGTAGGTATGGAGAAAATCTTTTCCCATTCTGCAGGCTGTCATTTTGTCTCATTGACTTATTCCTTGGCTTTACAGAAGCTTTGCAGTTTCATTAGGTCCAATGTATTGATATTTCTTTTTTATTTATTTTATTATTATGAACAAAGAAGTCACACTTTCTATACTTGTATATCCTTATTCATGGTCCCTTTCATCTCACACTACATCAGGTCAAACTCTCTTCTCCACAACTCACCAACACTCCTAACCACGGCAAGCAGCAGGTGGTCTGAGATCCCACTGTCCCTAAATTACTTAGTTCAGCCTCCACTCCTGTCCGATCCAGTTTTCTTCCCCCAACCTCAAGACTGAGTCAGGTTTTCCTCTAGGTGGAGTGTGATTCAAGGGGCCAGTTCACAATGTTTATGATCCCAAGTAGTTCGGTGGTTATTCTTTGAAGAATGTGTATGCATTTTTTTCCCTTTATGTTTGTTTGTTTGTTTAGAAAAACTGATGAGTGAGTACATCCACTGCTTATCTTTCTGGTTTTGTGATACCTTGCTCAGGAAAATATTCTCAAATCTATCCATTTGCCTGCAAATTATTGGATTATCATTTTTCTTACTGGTGTGTAGTACTCCATTGTGTAGATGTACCACAGTTTGTTAATCCATTCCTCATTTGAAGGGCATCTAGGTTGCTTACAGGTTCTTGCTGTTACAAATGATGCTGATATTAACATACTTGATACTTTGGAATGCCACTGTGCATCTTTAGGTTATGCACCCAGAAGTGGTATTGCTGCGTCCTTGGGTAGATTGATTCTCAATTTTCTAAGAACCTCCATACTGCATTCCAGAGTGGCTCAACAAACTTACACTCTAACCAACAAAGGAGGAGTGTTCCCCTTGGTTAGCATCCTCTCCAGTATAGCCTGTCACCTGTGATTTTTATCTTAGCCCAACTAACATGTGTCAGGTGGTATCTCAAAGTTGTTTTGATTTGCATTTCTCTGATGGCTAAAGATGATGACCACTTTTTCTGGTGTTTTTCAGCCATTCCTACTTCTACTGAGAAATCACTTTTGAGATGTGAACCACAGTTTTTGATTGGGTCAATCAAGGTTTTGAACTCTAGACTCCTGAGTTCTTTATATATCTTAGTGATCAGTCCTCTATCACTTGGAGGGTTGTTGAAATTCTTTTCATATTCTGTAGGCTGTCGTTTTCTCTCATCGACCTAATCCTTGGCTTTACAGAATCTTTGCAGTTTCATGAGGTCCTGTGTATTGATATTTCTTCTTTTTTATTTATTTTATTATTATGAACAAAGCAGTCAAACTTTCTATCCTGTATATCCTTATTGAAGGTCCCTTCCATCTTCCACCACATCAGGTCAGTCTTCTCCACAACTCACCATTGCTACCAACCTGGGCAGGTGGCAGGCGGTCCAAGTTCCCACTGTCCCAATATTATTTAGTTCAGCCTCCACTCCTGGCTGATCCAATTTTCTCCCCCAAACTCAAGCCTGAGTGAGGTGTTCTTCTAGGTGGAGTGGGATCCAAGCAGTCATTTCAAGATATTTCTGATCCCAAGCTGTTCAGTGGTTGTGGTTTGAAGATTATGCATGCATTTATTTTTGTATGTTTGTTTGTTTAGAACCACTGATGAGTGAGTACATCTACTGCTTATCTTTCTGGGTTAGTGATACCTTTCTCAGGAAGATATTCTCCAAATCCATCAATTTGCCTGCAAATTTTTAGATATCATTTTTTCTTACTGGTGAGAAGTACTCCATTTTTCAGATGAACCACAATTTGTTAATCCATTCCTCTGTTGAAGGGCATCTAGGTTGCTTCCAGGATCTTGCTAGTATGAATGATGTTGCTATGAACATAGTTGAGCTAATGCCTTTGGAGTGTGAATGTGCATCTTTAGGGTATACACCCAGAAGTCGTATTACTGAGTCCTTGGGGAGATTGATTCTCAATTTTATGAGAACCTCCATACTGCATTCCAGAGTGGCTGAACTAGCTTACACTCCCACCAACAATAGAGGAGTGCTCCCCTTGCTTTGCATCCTGTCCAACATAGGTGTCAGGTTGTATCACAAAGTTGTTTTGATTTGCATTTCTCTGATGGCTAAAGATGATGAGCACTTTTTATGGTGCTTTTCAGCCATTCATACTTCTTCTGCTCAGAAAACTCTCTTGAGATCTGAACCACATTTTTTTGATTGGGTTATTCAAGGTTTTGTACTCTAGATTCCTGAGTTCTTTATATATCTTAGAGATCAGTCCTCTATAACTTGTAGATTTGGTGAAAATCTTTTCCCTCTAAGTCAGCTATCATTTTGTCTCATTGACTAATTCCTTAGCTTTACAGATGCTTTGCAGTTTCATGAGGTCCAATGTATTGATTTTTCTTCATTTTTATTTATTTTATTATTAGGACTAAAGAAGTCACACTTTCTCTCCTTGTATATCCTCAATCAAGGTCCCTTCCTTCTCCCACCTCATCAGGTCAAACTCTCTTCTCCACAACTCACCATCAATCCTAACCAAGGCAAGCAGCAGACAGTCCAAGGTCCTACTGTCCCAATAATACTTTGTTCAGCCTCCACTCCTGTCTGATCCAGGTTTCTCCCTCCAACCTCAACATTGAGTCAGGTGTTCCTCTAGGTGTAGTGGGATCCAAGGAGTCAGTTCAAGATATTCATGATCTCAAGCTGTCCAGTGGTCGTGGCTTGCAGATTGGGCATTCATGTTTTTTTGTATATTTGTTTGTTTGTTTAGAAACACTGATGAGTGAGTAAATCCACTGCTTATCTTTCTGGCTTTGTGATACGTTGCTCAGGAAGATATTCTGCAAATCCATCCATTTGCCCTCAAATTTTTGGATATCATATTTTCTTACTGGTGAGTAGTACTCCATTATGTAGATGTACCACAGTTTGTTAATCCATTCCTCTGTTGAATGGCATCCAGGTTTCTTCCAGTTTCTTGCTATTATGAATGATGCTGCTATGAACACATTTGAGCTAATGCCTCAGGAATGTGCCTGTGCATCTTTAGGGTAAACACTCAGAAGTGCTTCTACTGGGTCCTTGGGGAGATTGATTCTCAGTATTCTGAAAACCTCTGTACTGCATTCCAGAGTGGCGGAATAAGCTTACACTCCCATCAACAATGGAAGAGTGTTCCCCTTGCTTCGCATCCTATCCAGCATAGGCTGTCATCTGTGATTTTTATCTTAGCCAGTCTAACATGTGTCAGGTGGTATCTCATAGTTGTTTTGATTTGCATTTCTCTGATGACTAAAGATGATGAGCACTTTTTCTGGTGCTTTTCATCCATTCATACTTCTTCTGTTCAAAAATCCCTTTTGATATCTGAACCACATGTTTTGATTGGGTTGTTCAAGGTTTTTGTCCCCTAGATTCCTGAGTTCTTTATATATCTAAGAGATCAGTCCTCTATCACTTGTAGGGTTGGTGAAAATCTTTTCATATTCTGTTGGCTGTCGTTTTGTCTCATTGACTTATTCCTTGGCTTTACAGAAGCTTTGCAGTTTCATGAGGTCCAATGTATTGATTTTTTTTATTTATTTTATTATTATGAATAAAGCAGTCACACTTTCTATCCTTGTATATCCTTATTCAAAGTCCCTTTCATCTCCCACCATATCAAGTCAGTCTCTCTTCTCCACAACTCACCAACACTCCCAACCAGCACAAGTGGCAGGCAGTCCGAGGTACAACTGTCCCAATATTACTTAGTTCAGCCTCCTCTCCTGGCTGATTCAGTTATCTTCCCCTAACCTCAAAACTGAGTCATATGTTCCTCTAGGTGGAGTGGGATCCAAGGAGTAAGTTCAAGATATTTCTGATCACAAGCTGTTCAGTGGTTGTGTTTTCCAGATTGGGCATGCATTTTTTTTCTTGTTTGTTTGTTTGTTAGTTAGTTAGTTAGTTTGTTTAGAACCACTGATGAGTGAGTATATTCACTGCTTATCATTTCAGGTTTGTGATACCTTGCTCAGGAATATATTCTCCAAATCTGTCCATTTACATGCAAATTATTGGATATCATTTTTTCTTAATGGTGAGCAGTACTCCCTTGTGTAGATGTACCACTGTTTGTTAATCCATTCCTCAGTTGAAGGGCATCTAGGTTGCTTCCAGGTTCTTGCTATTACATATGATGCTGCTATGATCATAGTTGAGCCAATGACTTTGGAGTGCAACTATGCATACTTAGGTTATGCACCCACAAATGGTATTGCTGGGCCATTGGGGAGATTGATTCTCAATTTTCTAAGAACCTACATACTGCATTCCAGAATGGCTGAACAAGCTTACACTTCCTCCACCAATGTAGGAGAGTTCCCCTTTCTTGCATCCTTTCCAGCATAGACTGTCATCTGTGACTTTTATCTTAGCCAATCTAACAGGTATCAGGTGGTATCTCAAAGTTGTTTTGAATTGCATTTCTCTGATGGCTAACAATGATGAACATTTTTTCATGTGCTTTTCTGTCATTCATATTATTCCACTGAGAAATCCCTTTTGAGGTCTGAACCACATTTTTTGATTGGGCTATTCAAGGTTTTGGTGTATAGATTCCTGAGTTCTTTAAATATCTTAGAGATCAGTCCTCCATCACTTGTAGTGTTGTTGAAAATCTTTTTCCATTCTGTAATCAGTCTTTCTGTCCTATTGACCTATGCTTTGGCTTTACAGAAGTTTTGCAGGTTCATGAGGTCCAATGTATTGATTTTTCTACTTTTTTATTTATTTTTTATTATGAACAAAGAAGTCACACTTTCAAGTCTTGTATATACTTATTCTAGGACCCTTCCATCTCCCACCACATCAGGAAAATCTATATTCTCTAAAACTCCCCATCGCTCCCAAACACAGCAGGTGGCAGGTCATCCCATATCCCACTGTACCAATATTACTTAGTTCAGCCTCCACTCCTGGCTAATCCAGTTTTCTCCCTCCAACCTCCAACATCTAGTAGGTGTTCCTCTAGATGTAGTGGGATCCAAGGAGTCAGTTCAAGATGTTTCTTATCCCAAGTTTTTCAGTGGTTGTGGTTTGCATTTTGGGCATTCATTTTTTTCCTTCAATGTTTGTTTGTTTAGAACCACTGAAGAGTGAGTATATACCCTTCTTATCTTACTGGGTTTGTGATACAGTGCTCAAGAAGATATTTTCCAAATCAATCCTTTTGCCGGCAAATTACTGGATATCATTTTTTCTTACTTGAGTAGTACTCCATTGTGTAGATGTACCACAGTTTGTTAATCCAATACTCACTTGAATGTCATCTAGGTTGCTTCCAGGTTCTTGCCATTATCAATGATGCTGCTACGAACATAGTTGAGCTAATGCCTTTGGAGTGTGACTGATCATCTTTAGGATATACACCTAGAAGTGGTATTGCTGTGTCTTTGGGGAGATAGATTGTCAATTTTCTGAGATCCTCCATACTGCATTCCAGAGTGGCTGAACAAGTTTAAACTCCCACCATCAATGGAGGAGTGTTCTCCTTGCTTCGCATCCTATCCAGCATAGGCTGTCATCTGTGATTTTTAACTTAGCCAATCTAACAGGTTTCAGGTGGTATCTCAAAGATGCTTTGATTTGCATTTCACTGATGGGTAGGGATTATGAGATCTTTTTCTGGTGCTTTTCAGCCGTTGATACTTCTTCTGCTGAGAAATCCCTTTTGAGATTTGAAGCACACTTTTGGATTGGGTTATTCAAGGTTTTGGCCTCTAGATTCCTGAGTTATTTATATATATTAGAGATCAGTCCTTTATCACTTGTAGGGTTGGTGAAATACTTTTCATATTCTGTAGGCTGTCGTTTGGTCTCTGAATTATTCCTTGGCTTTACGAAAGGTTTGCAGTTTCATGAGGTCCAATATATTGATATTACTACTTTTTTATTTATTTTATTATTGTGAACAAAGCAGTCACACTTTCTATTTTACTATATCCTAATTCAATGTCCCTTCCATCTCTTACCACATCAGGTCAGTCTCCCTTTTGCACAACTCACTATCTTAACCAACCAAGGCAAGTGGTAGGTGATCCGAGGTCCCACTATCCCAATATTACTTAGTTCAGTCTCCACTCCTGGCTGATCCAGTTTTTTCCACCGCCTCAACATTGAGTCAAGTGATCCTCTAGGTGGAGAGGGATCCAAGGAGTCAGTTCAAGATGTTTCTGATCCCAAGCTGTTCAGTGATTGTGGTTTGCAGTTTGGGCATGCATTTTTGTTTGTTTGTTCGTTTAGAACCACTGGTGAGTGAGTACATCCACTTCTTATCTTTCTGGGTTTGTGATACCTTTCTCAGGAAGTCTCCAAATCCATCCATTTGCCTGCAAATTTTTGGATATCATTTTTTCTTACTAGTGAGCAGTACTCCATTGTGTAGGTGAACCACATTTTGTTATTCCATTCCTCTGTTGAAAGGCATCTTAGTTCCTTCCAGGTTCTTGCTATTATGAATGAAGCTGCTATGAACATAGTTGAGCTTATGCCTTTGGAGTGCAACTGTGCATCTTTAGGGTATACAACCAGAAGTGGTATTACTTGTTCCTTGGGGAGATTGATTCTCAATATTCTGAGAAACTCCATCCTGCATTCCAGAGTGGCTGAACAAGCTTACACTCTCACCAACAATTGAGGAATGTTCCCTTTGCTTCGCATTCTCTCCAGCATAGTTGTCAGGTTGTATCCCAAAATCGTTTAGTTTTGCATTTCTCTGATGGCTAAAGGTGATGAGCATTTTTCTGGTGCTTTTCCGCCATTCATATTCTTCTGCTGAGAAATCCCTTTTGAGGTCTGAAGCACATTGTCTGATTGGGTTATTCAAGGTTTTGGGCTCTAGATTCTTGAGTCCTTTATATATCTTAGAGATCAGTCCTCTATCACTTCCAGTGTTTGGTGAAAATCTTTTTCCATTCTGCAGGCTGTCGTTTTGACTCATTGACCTGTTCCTTGTCTTGACAGAAGCTTTGCAGCTTCATGAGGTCCAACGTATTGATTTTTCTTCATTTTTAGATATTTTATTATTATGAACAAAGAAGTCATACTTTGTATGCTTGTATATCCTTATTCAAGGTCCCTTCCATCTCTCACCACATCAGGTCAAACTCTCTTCTCCACAACTTCCCACTGCTCCCAACCACAGCATGCAGCAGGCGGTCCTAGGTCCTATTGCCATTATTACTTAGTTCAGCCTAAACTCCTGGCCGATCCAGTTTTCTTGTCCAATCTCAAGACTGAGTCAGGTGTTCCTCTAGGTAGAGTGGGTTCCAAGGAGTCAGGTCAAGATGTTTCTGATCCCAAGAAGTTCAGTGGTTATAGTTTGCAGAATGTGTATGCATCTTTTTTCTTGTATGTTTGTTTGTTTGTTTGGTTGGTTGGTTAGAAACACTGATGAGTGAGTACGTCCACTGCTTATCTTTCTGGGATTGTGATACCTCACTCAGGAAAATATTCTCAAATCCATCCATTTGCCTGCAAATTATTGGATATCATTTTCTTACTGGTGAGTAGTACTTCATTGTGTAGATGTACCACAGTTTCTTAGTCTATTCTGCAGTTGAAGGGCATCTAGGTTTCTTCCAGGTTCTTGCTAGTATGAATGATGCTGTTATGAACATAGTTGAGCTAATGCCTTTGTAGTGCAACTGTGCATCCTTAGTGTATGCACCCAGAGGTGGTATTGCTGGGTCCTTGGGGAGATTGATTCTCATTTTTCTAAGAACCTCCATAATGCATTCCAGAGAGGCTGAACAAGCTTACACACCCACCAACAAAGGAGGAGTGTTCCCCTTTCTCAATCCTCTCCAGCATAGCCTGTCAATTGTGACTTTTATCTAAGCCAATCTAACAGGTGTCAGTTGGTATATCAAAGATGTTTTGATTTGCATTTCTCTGATTTCTAAAGATGATGAGCACTTTTTCATGTGCTTTTCAGTCATTCATATTCTTCTGCTGAGAATTCCCTTTTGACACCTGAACCACATTTTTTTTGAAAAGTTAACAATATTTATAAAGAAGATAAAAATCATAAACATGACTTATCAAGGGTGATAATGCAAATAAGTTTGCTACACATAAAAATACTAACCCTAACCCTAACCCTAACCCTAGCCCTAACCCTAACCCTGTGTATCCTTATTCAATGTCCTTCCCCCTTCCTCCACATCAGGTCATTTTTCTT
>PVIH01017857.1:23701-40525 GCA_004025045.1 Sigmodon hispidus | reverse complement strand
AGACCACCTCACCCACCTCCCTTACTTTATAAACAAGAAAACCCAGGACCAGAGAGGGAATCTGATTTGTCCAAACTCGCACAACAAACTGGTAGTGAAGCCTAATCCCAAGAAGAGAAGCACTTGCCCAGCCATTCCAGTCCATCCCTATGTATCCAGCTAAAAGTGGACCAGCGCTGTTTTTTGAAAAGCCATCTGGCAATGTGGGATATGAGCTACAAAACTGCTATGTCTTTTGAACTAGTAGTTCTCCTTTTGGGAATAAACCCCTGGGAAATAATCCAAAGAGAAACACAAGCCAAAAAAAAAAAAGTCATTTGACAAAGATATTGATGCCAACATTAAACATTGCTTAAGGAGGCTGGACATGTCATCACCACCCAGACACTCAACAATGGGAAAATTGAGTGGTGGCCATGTTAATCTGCTGTCATTATTAAAAGCAATGGATCTGGAAACCAAACAGGCACAATAGAAATGTTCAGGTGAAATACCATTAGGTGGAAAAATACACACTGGCTTCTAGTGTTGGCCACAACCAAGCAAGATGACTGTGTGTTGTCAAAAGCTGGTCAAAAGGAGAGAATCAGAAAACAGTTTATTATTGAGTTTGGCTAGACACACACACACTAAAAGTTGTTTAGTATCAGAAATCATTCGAGATTTTTTTTAACTTATCCTAAATTATGAGAGAGGATTGACAGCTATCAGATGATAACTACATCTACATCTCCCAAGAAAAGGGCTCAACCCCACCCAGCTCTACACCAGGCCCCAGGGTTCCAAGAGGTTTGGCTGGAGATCAGTGTCCCCTTCTCCCCAACCACCCCTTAAAAAGGATATTTGAAGAACTGCTTTGCCCATACATAGTGTATAGAGGTTCTTACAGATATTGTCCTTGTTTGGATTTCTGTTGCTGTGAAGAGACACCATGACCACAGCAATTCTTATAAAGGAAAACATTTCATTAGAGATGGCTCACAATTTTAGAGATTTAGTCCATTACCATCACGGCAAGACATGGCAGCATGCAGGCAGGCAGACATGGTACTGGAGAGGAGCTGAGGGTTCTACATCTTGATCCATGGGCAACACACACACACACACACACACACACACACACACACACACACACACACACACACGAGACCAGGAACCCACTGATAAATGCTGCTGCATTTCATGGGGCTTCTGAAAGCTACCATTGGTCCTGGTCCAGAAGGACTTAGAGAGTCCTCTCAAACGGTTGGAAGTGGTATAAGCAGTTGTTTCTCATCATGAGTTCCAATCACAAGAGCCCTCTGTTCATGAACTATCCAGGCATCCTCCAGACGAAAACCAACTACCCTCCCCCCACCCACCCACAAGTCAGGTTGCCATTAGGCATGGTTGCCATCTGCCTTGGAGCCCAGCTGTTGTGTGGGTGTTTCCTGACGGCCTGGGCCAATCCTGAGCACCTGGAATCTACTCTCAACTTCTGCTCATGGTCCAGGCAGCTACTCCCCTGCCCCACATAACCTGTCACTGAGAATTGGTGTCTGGTAGATGCCTCCTCTGCTTTAACTGAGTAAAGCCCATGCAATCTCTAGGAAAAGCCTTGACCTAGCCTCCCTTAGTTCCCAGCCATGTGACTTGGGATCCTGGAGCCATGGTAGTCAGTCACTTAGCTTAAGCTCTTCCTGCCATCCAAGCTGGTGAGGACCAGATGGGACCTGCGGTTCCCTCACTATCACCCTGCCTTCCTTGTAGGCCTTTGGGCCTGTCCCCAACACCAAGTCTCTCAACACCAGACTAATGATCTTCCTACCACATCCCAGTCTTCATCCACTCTCAACCATTATTATTAGCAGCACCATCAAGTGGTTCGTTACTTAGCAATTTGCAATCATTAATTAGGGGAAATTGCAGATGGAGATCATGAAAGAGGACTGTGCAAACTAGACGTATTTGGACTTGAAGTTAATGGAGGAGGAGGTGTCTGCCTGTTCCAGAGCAAGTGGCCCTCCTGGACATGATTGACCAGCCTTTGGCCTTAGACCAAGGCTCAGATTCCCTGTGAGTGGGAAAAAAAAAAGGAGATACCAAGGCTGAGGAACAGGAAAAAGCTACAGAGACAGACGAGGCAAATGTGCAAGGCTGAGCAGAGCACGGTGGCAGTATTCTAGATCGGTCCTTGTTCCAGGCCCAATGCTTTCTTTTCCAGCGAGCAACAAGATGGCTTGTTAGACGAGCCTGATAGAGTCTCTTGCTGGAGCCCCTAATTCACCCTCCTCCATCCCTAGGAGGAATGTCAGTGAATGGGAAAAGTCAAAGGCACCTATGAGGTTCTACATGGGCTCCCAGCCTCTCCTATCCATCCCAGCAGAGACCCTTGTGCTTAAGAGTAGGATGAGAACCCAAAAGACCTTCATCCTACACCCCTCCTCCTTCTCCTCCTCCCATAACAGCACAGTGAACAACTCACTCTCTTGGTCCCACCATTCCTTTGCACAGCCTGTATCCTCTGTCCATGATGCCACCTAGGGACTAAGACATCTGCTCCTTCTACTCCCATTGAGCAGCCACTGTCAACCCTGCTGATAAAATGCTGATGCAATGAGACCAATGTGCCCTGCCTGCCCTGAGATGGAGATAATAAAGCCTTCTCTTGGAGGTGTCCTCAGTCAGGTGACAGGTATAAAAGCCTACTCCGTGAGAGTCCCCTGTTTAGGTGGACATATCTTCCATTTGGGAGCAGCTAATGGGATTCGATACCCAGGGAGAGCAGGAGATAGGGGCCTGCATTTTGTTCACTTTCTCCATACAGACTCCTCTGCAAGCCTGGGGAGTTGGCACAGAGGACAGAGAATTTGCTGGGAGCCCCATCTCAAGCCAGCCAGCTTTACAGCTACCAGCCCCAATGTGGAACTGAAGGATTGTCCTGAGCATGGTGGGCTCGGCTATTTTAACACTATGAACACCGCACTTTACAGCAGCCATTAGGCCCATAACAACAGCTCATCCATCCTCTCCCGGCCCTGCCACACAGAGCACTGATGGTGCAATTAGACACCAGGGAGCTGCTGTAAATTGCCAAACAGTCTTCTGCCAGCTGCAGCTCAGGACATCACCTGGCTCTCAGACTCAGCATAGGGTGATGGTCTCCAGCCCCAGGACCCTCACCTGCACTGAGACCACTGACCAAGGATGGGGCTTAGAACACAAGGCAGCCTCTCAACTGCTAAGGCCACAGGAGGCTGTGGTTAGGCTGTTTAGAGGATTCTAGTCTAGTGATATTTTTGCAAAATCTATGCTTCTTTGGCAGTTCCTTGTGCAAGCTCTAATGACCACCATATTTTGTTCTAGGTGCATGGGACTGTTTCCTCCTTGCCCCAGACTATGCACCACTCCAGGGGCTATGGCTTTTAAATATATCTTTATGTCCACTAAGCAGAGGACATGGTAAACACTCCATGTTGGTTCTTTTCCTCGTTGTGACCTAATCCCTGACAAGAAGCAACTTAAGAAAGGAAAGAGATATTTTTAGAGTGTGATATATAATATCAGGGAAGGCATGGCTGTAAGAATAGCTTCAGTCACAGCAGAGAGATCCTGAGGAGGTTAGTTGCATTGTATGCACAATCAGGAAGCAGAGAGAGGTGAATTCTGACATTCAATCCAGTTTTTTTCCTTTTTATTCAGTCTAAGACCTCAGCCCGTGGAATAGTGCTATCCATGTGCAGGGCGGGTCTTTGTTCCCTCAGGTAAATCTCTCTGCAAATGTGATTAGCAGACACAACTAATGGTGTGTTGTCACGGTAATTCTAAATTCCTACCCCCAAATTTGTCAAGGAAGATTAATTAGCATATATTTCAAGTTAGAGAATGTACCTTTTAGTACATAACAATGGACCCCATGTTGGGCAAGCTTGAACCTCCTTAGATCCCATTATCTAGCTATCAAATCAATGTGGGGGGACAGACTTAAGAGGCCATAAACTGGCCACTGGCCACTGGCCCCAAGCATGTGTTTGGCATTGCTCCAGAGAGAAGGGACATTTGCTATTTAGTCATTTAAGAATATTTAACTAAAAATACAAATTCCCTGCACCTCATTAAAAATTATTAGGTGATGGGGCAAAGCCACCAAGTCTGATGATCTGAGTTTGATTTCCAGGAGCCTTATGACAGAGAGATAACACACACACACACACACACACACACACACACACACACACACACACACTAAATAAATGAACGTAATTTAAATTTTTAGTATTTATTTATTTTCATTTTATGAGTTTGGATATTTCGCCTGCATGCATGTCTACACACTACGTGTGTGCAGTGCCCAAAAAGGCCAGAAGAGGGCATCAGATCTCCTGAACCTAGAGTTCTAGATGGTTGTGAGCTGCCTGCCATGTGAGTGCTAGGGACCAAACCTGAGTACTCTACAAGAAAAGCTGGTGTTCTTAACTATGGAGTCATTACATTATCCTCCCTCCCAAAAATTGTAGATAGAAGTTGTAATTCAGTGAGTACAATTATCTCCAGCAAATATTGCATAATTTTTTCAATATGTGTTATTGACCTGATAGGTACCTAGATCCTATGAATTGAAGACAGGAACACAGAAGCTAGACTGGGACAACAGAGACTACAGGAAGTGTACAGGAAGAAAAGGGGGAGATGTGGTGGGAAGTATGCTCAAAGTGAATGAGGAAGGCTTTATGTGACCCCTAGGATAGGATAGATGGATGACACAGGGCCCCTCACCTGTGTTTGGTAGCCATCTGGTGCCACATTACTGCTCTCTTTTACACAGGGTGTGGACCCACCAGTCATCATGGCTCACCCCTCCCCTCCTTTGCCCTGGCATCTCAAGTCTACTGCCCCACGCCCTGCCCCCCCCCGACCTTCCCTGTGGCCTCAGATCATGATCTTGCTCTTGGATTCTGCCGATGAATGAGTGAACAGAGGAAGAGGAGAGTGACATGCTGGTGAGCATTGAGTTTCTTGCTTTATCTGAAGTAAAATTCATTATTTTCTGCTTCTCTATGGCAGACAATATCTTTTCTGTCCCTGGCTCCCTCAGACATGGGCAAAGAGCAATAAGATGAAATATTCAAGAAAAAAGACAAAACAAGGGTCAGGAAAACTGATGTGTTGTAATGCACGGAGGCCAGAGGAAGAATGATGAGGGATTTGCAGAGAGATAGATCTGTTGCTCACTCTACCACGAAGCATCTCTCTTGCCCACCTAGTGGTACCAAGATCTCTCTATGCATTAGTGTTCTTTCCTAATTGGAACCTTGGACAGCTCCATCACCCTAGATCCTGGTAATTCCAACCCAACCAGAACATTTCCAGCCCCAACCACCTCCCAGCCTTCACCTCTAGCCAGGAGTGTCTCATGCCTTTATCATACCCACCAAGCTTTACCCTCCCCTATTGCACACTTCAGATTCCATCCTCTGGACGTTTCTCCTCCCATTTCTCCTACTGATTTCTGCTTCATAGCTCAGCTTCGGGTCTCCATTTAATGCCTCACCCACTTCTTCATGGCATGGACTGTCGTCATAACAATGCAGATATTTGCCTGATCTTATCCATCATTTCTTTCCATTTTAGAACAGGAGCCCTGGGAGACAGTGTTCAGACTGGTCCTGTTCAGCTGGGTACATGGTGGGGCAAATACATCTCTAAGACCATTCTGAATGTAAGACCTCAGCTAAAATACAGTCCCTTTCCTGGAGAGGCTGCTAGCTAAAGCCTAGTTTAGTTGGAATGAATCCCCTCCCCCTGTGCCACATATTTAAAAAACAAAAAACAAAACAGTTTGCTTTATACACATGAGGACATAAGTTAGATAAGTTAGATACCAGAAACCATGTCTTCAAAAGCTGGGCATGGCAGTGAATACTTGTAACCCCAGCTCTGGGTAGGAGGAAACAGGCAGAGCTCTGAGGCTCTTTGGCCAGCTATTCTAGCCTATTTGGCAAGTCCCAGGCCAGTGAGAGACCCTGTCTCAAAGACAGAGATGATTAGCACTTGAGAAACAATAATCAAGGCTGTCTCCTGGTCCTACATGCATAAGCACACACATGTGGCATACCCAGACATACACACAAATAAATTGGTTGATTTTAAAAAAGATGATTGTAAAATATAAATTCTTCCAATACTGTGTGGCAAAGTCAAAACCAGACCCAGCCTCTCAGCCAGCTAGACGCCACAAGTTCTGCCCTGTGCTCCTATTATTCAGTCTGCCTAGTAATGGCCGAGCATACACCCCCTTCCATTTTCCCATCAGCCCTGTGTGGGCCTCCCTTTGGCTGGCATTTAACCCCCTGGGGCTTCTGTTGGTTGTGGCTCTCTCCACTGCTGGCCTCTCAGAGAGCCTGCCAGCTCTGAGCAGGAAGATTTAATGTTGCTGCTTTGGTCTCTGTCTTCACACATCAAACCCTTCCCCCGCTGGGAACCTCATCATCACCAAACATCAGGCTCCAGCTGAGTTC
This sequence comes from Sigmodon hispidus, assembly GCA_004025045.1. Lineage (NCBI taxonomy): Eukaryota > Metazoa > Chordata > Mammalia > Rodentia > Cricetidae > Sigmodon > Sigmodon hispidus. The sequence continues at coordinate 34,028 of PVIH01017857.1, read as the reverse complement.
CACTTAGCTGTTTGCAAATGGAGGTGGGGTGGGGTGAGGTGTCAGTGAAGGGGCACAGGGCATTGTAAAAAGACACAAAGGCACAGGACTCTAGGGGAGACACAGGAGGCTTGTGACTGAAAGCAATGAATTTGTGTCAAGGGTGCGAACTGCCCACAGTTATATCCCTCAGACCCTCCATGATGATAAGCATGAGCTTCAGGACAGCTGCTCTCAAACCCTCACTCAGTATTATCACCCAAACTTCAGCTTGCCTTTCCAAGACTCATTGGACTCATCTTGAAAATGGGACTGTTGGTATGCAGAAAGACTTGGGGGTGGCGGTTATGTGTTGTATCCTAGGACATCTCATCCTTGGACTCACCAAGTATGCTAATCTGTCAGGGCAGGGAGGCAGGAACCTGTCTGTCTCCATCTCTTCAGCTTCGAAATGACAGGTGAGTGCCAATATGCCCAGCTCTTCCACATGGATTCTGGGCAATCAGACTAAGACCTTCATGCTCCTGTGTCAAGCACTTGGCTGACTAAATGTCTTTCTAGCTAAAGATCAGTCTTCATGCATGAACACATCACAGAATATGTGGCAAACATGGTTTTCCTGTAGCTGTTTGGTACCCAGCCTGATTTACTTTCTCTACCTTAACCACAATCTGTCCGACAGAGTGGCTCACCCATCCTTGTTGGCCCAGGATGACTTGAGATGCCAAAGTGATGGAGCGTGTGGGTACCTAGGCCAGGTCACCAGGCCTCACCTACCCTGTGCCTTCCTCTTTCCTTCCCTCCCTCCTTGCTCACTCCAGACTCTGAGCTCTTGAAATTGCAGGCGGAGTAATTTATTCCATGCTCTGAACATCCCTCCTCTCCCCTGCTGCCTCTGTGCCGTATTCTCTTCTCCAGCCTCCTAAATACAAAGACAAAATACCCACAGATGAGAAAAGGGATGGCGGGGCCGGGGGGAGGGGGGATGGAACAGAGCAGAGACAGAGGGACAAAACCCTCGCCTCTCTAGTGGAATGGCTTCCTTTCTGACTCTCCGGGCTGCTCCCATGTTCCTTCATTCCCCCGACAGCCCTAGAAACCACCTCCTCCTTCCCACTAACGCCCTCTCCCTTCCTCCAGCCTTTTCTCTAAGCTGCAGCTTACTTTTTTCAGAAAATTCAATTTCTAGCCATTCTCATTACTTACTCACTTAATGTAGCTGGCTGGGGGAGGGGCAGGACCAGTGAAGCCAGGGAAGGAGCCGGGTGTACTGCATTAAATCAACCTGGGTCCCAGACCCCCTGCTGAGGTGCATTAACATCTGATGTGACCAGATAATGGACTTCGGTTTCTACACAGAGCGGTGGCTCCAGGGTCTGCAAGACTGCAGCATCCAGAGGGATGGCAGAGAGACTCAGTCACCCTTGGTGGCTCCTCTTTCCCTAGGGACACTGCACAGAGGGAGCCATTTGTTTAATAAATATTTACTGAGCAACTTTTCTAAGTGCGACATGCTACTCATTGGGTGCTGGGAGTATATACATAATATGAGGGACTTTCATCTGGGTTCACTGGTTTCAGGAAGAATTTGAAAAGAATAGCATCTGAGAAGAGTTATAAAGACTCAAAGGAGAAAAACCAGGATCTTAGCTCAGGTCCTCCTCAAAGTAAACAGAAACAACACATTGAAGGAAGGACTTGGGACACCAAGATGGTTGATCCTAAGAGACCAAAAGAAACAGGGGACAGAGGGATCTGGGGAGACAGGAAGAAAAGGCACATCCAAAAGTTTGACAATGGAGTCATTGAAAGACCTGTAGAAAGCTAAGGAGCCTCAACACAGCCTGTCCCGAGAACCACCTCCCAGTGATCTCATTGGAAGGGGGAGGCAAGGTCTTTCACCTTGGGCTCCTGGCTCCACCACTAAAGGGTTTGCATCCTCCCACACACACATGCAATTGGAACAAAGAAATCCCCAAGTCAGAGACAGGGAGCCTAAAGAATGCCAAAAGTAAGGTGCTGGGGACTTGCCCAGACAGTCCCAACAGCTTGCAAACTCAGATTACTGAGGCAGTCTGTCTAGCATAGAGACATAATGTCTGCTTTAGACCACCACCTCTTGTGATGTGCAAACCCACATGTGGTCATCTTGTCTCTGAAGGACCCTGGGTTCTAGGGCTTGACCCAGGCATTCAGTTTAGGTATTCAGCAGAGCACCCCCCATGAGAACAAGGAACTAAAAGTCTAAAAGTCTGTCCCAGGAAACAGAGTGACCCAGCCCAGATAGCCGTAATCAACTCAGACAGAACATAATGGTCTGGTCAAACCTATGATTAAAATCCCAGAAATTCCAAGCAGAATAGCAGTGACCAACATCCGGTTGTAAAAGCCCCCTAACCAGCTGGTCTTAAGGCAACCCCATGACTACTGTGAGTAACCTTATGACTTTGAAGTATGACCTTTAAAGTGACCAATCATGTGTTGCCCCAGTTGCTATGGTGGTTTTATGGTCTTAGCCTTTAAAAGAGATATGAGATTGCCCCTCCCTTGCTACTCCCTTGCTTCCCGAGGCAGGGAGGTAGCCCTTATGCAGACATAATAAACCTCATGCTTTTTACATCAACAGCCTGGAGTCTGGGTTCTTGAGGCCCCCCTTCCCGAAGATAGTACCCTAAGTCTGGGGTCTATCAGTCTCTAGGTTTTCAAGACAGGAAAGTGAATTAACAAAGGCAACGGTACCATTAGGAATGGCAGCACACAGAACTCCAGAGGCTGAAGCTGGAGGAAGTAGGTGGAATTTTTGTTCCTGTTCTCCAGTTCCCAGTAATATGGATACTTAGTAGTAATTATAAATGTCCAGCCAATAGATCAGGCTTGTTAGTAACTAGCTTTTACAACCCATTAAATTAACCCATTTCTATTAGTCCATGTGCTACCACTTGCCTCATGGCTTACCTGTCCTCCAGCATGTCTTGCTCCTTCTGCTTCTTCTGCCTGTTCTTCTGACTCTGCCCTTTTTCTTTCCAGAATTCTCCTCAGAACACTCTGGCCCTCCCACCTAACCTCTCCTACCCAGCTACAAGCCAGTCAGCTCTTTATTAACCAACAAGAGTAATACATATGTACAGTATACAGAGTTGTGCCACAGCAGGAGGATAAGGAGCTGAGGTCAACCTGGGCTACAGATCTAGCCTCTGTATCAATATAATATAATATTGCAGATCCTGAGACCACTCTTGACATCTGTCTGCCACGCACCACTTACTCTTTCCTTTGTACCCTGACAATATTATAGCCAGGTTGGCCAGCTTGCTCATCAGGGTAACCCAGACTAATATTTTCTGAGAGGTGTTAGCCAGTGATGGCCCTCACTTCATGAAGCCATGATTGTTGCTATTGCCTATCCATTATTGTCATTAGGTATGAAAGCATCAAGAGATGTCTCAGTAGATCCCCAGGTCCCCGAGTCCTCTATACCCCCATTACTTAGCTTATCTCTTGGTCTAAACTGTGCTGGAGAAACTACGGTCCAGCAGCTCTCCTAGACACTCAGAGTATGCCCTAAGACTCGGAGAAGGGGGCCCCACAGGAGTTGGGGTCAGGGTCTGACTCTGAGCCAGTCTCAGATATTTTCCTTAGATGGGAGCAAATTAGCAGAGCTGTGAGGGCTGCGCCCCAGCCCTCTGCACGGCACTGTTTGTCCACAGGTCCTCAGTGCCCAGAAGTAAGCAGGCAGCTTTGTTCTTTTTTCTATAAAGAACAGGGATGGCAGACTTGGCCTCAGATGCCTCACACTGAAGTGAGCCGGGGAGGCAACTGAGGGGAAAGCAACATACCACGAAGTTGTTTTTATAGGCTGACACTAACCATGACAGAAAAATAGATGATTAGCAGGTCACATAAAGAGCTCTGACTCAAGTCTCCAAATCCCAATATGGGATCAAATGAGGCTGTCCTGAACAGAAACTGCCGGCTTCACAGTCAAGGTGAAAGCCAACAAGACAGATGCCTGGGGTCATGCAGGCAAACCCAGTTAGAAGTCTGTTCTCACGCAAGCCATGATTAGTCACACACACACACACATACACACACACAAGCACATCCATACACACACAAGAGCACACACATACACACATACATACTATACACATACACACATACACACATACACACACACACACACACACGAGCACACATACAATTTACATATACATCATATACACAATTCACACACAAACTATACACACACTATGCATACATACTATATACACACTACTCTCTCTCTCTCTCTCTCTCTCTTTCTCTCTCTCTCTCTCTCCTCCATCATTCCTTCAGCTGTCTGGCATCTTACTCTAGAGAAAAAAAGAGAAGCATCTTAATATTCAAGCCTTCTAGAATGTCGCAAAGGGAGGACCAGCAAGCTTTGAGATACCTTCTTCTTCTGTGATATGTGACCAAGTTGTTAAATGCCTGCCTTAAAGGATAGCTGGGGGGGGGGGTAGGAAAGAGCAGTGGATGAACATCTAGAAGATTCTGGTCCCCTCAATCTGTGCTGTGCTAGGAGGCTCTTCTTTCTCCTCTCCTAGCATATGTTGGCCAATCTGAAACCAAACTCAAGAGTCTGAACCTCTACTAACAGAGGATACTTGAGTGGTGAAGAGGTGCAATGTGGGATATCTTTAGTGTCACCACAGGGCTGACATGAGGATGTAGAGATCAGATGAGTTACTGGTCCAGGAGAGCTCAGCATCTAGCTGAGAGCAAATCCTCTCAGGTCAGAGCTGGCAGAAGCTTTTCAGTGCAGTACCAGTTAGATTGTACTCAATGTTCCAAAATGGTGAATTCTTATTAGTACCTAGTGGAGCATTTTAAAAATAACCTTTGTGCATCACCTTTAAAAGAGTCATTGGCATTTTAAAGAAAGATGCCCCAACAGTGGGCTGGGAAAGAATGATCTCCTCTTGTCCCCACCAACTGATATTTCCCAGCCTGCATTGCAGTTAGGCAACCACAAAACTGAGTGCTAGCCCAGCAGGTATGAGGAAGAGTAGAGGGCATGTATTCCAGATAGGACTGGGGAGGCCTCCCAGGTCACCTTCTTATCTTTTCTTCCCCATTTGTCACCTTCTAGAGAGACTGAGCCCTGAGGTGGAGGGTCGTAGGGATGTGAATCTACTGGAACGCCTGTTCAAATGTAAGGACCAGACACAGCATGAGGAGAGTGTGAAAACTGAGAAATCTGGTTTGACACCCTAGGCTTATTTTTTTTTCTTTGTAGGAGCAGAGATTGGATCCAAAGCCTTATAGATGCTAGGCAAACACTCTGCCACTGAGCTGCACCCCAGCCTGGAGAGCTAGATTGGATGGAGTTCTGAAGTCTACAATCCTGAGCAGTAAAGGATGGAGGAGTGAGCAGGGGTCCAAGTGAAGAGAAGTGGGGTCAGGGGTGATCTGAAAAGCAATTGGAGGTGGAGGCACAGCGAGCTGGCTGCTCTCCAGCCCTTGCAGAGGCAGTAATCTCTTAGCTTGTCTAAGGATAAGCACTCAGCGGGGAGTTCAGCGGCTGCGTGTTCTCAGGAGGGAGGCTCTGTCTCTTGTATCTGCATGCTTCTGGACTGGAGTCTGGGCTGTGTTCCATCAGCAAGCACCAGTAATACCTCTGCGGGAGCATGCCACGCACGTGTGCAGGCATACACGTAAGGACCTTCCCACCTCTATTCAGGCCTGTTATCTTCTCAAATATTTCCCAAAGCCAAATTCCCAGAAGCACCCTGAAATTGCTAGGAAAAAAATCTAGAGACTGAACCTGGGGGAGCAGCGAGGAAATCACAAAGAAAGAAGCTTCCAGCATTTCCTTGTAAGAGCCATTAAGATGTATTAAAAACTAATGCCTCCTCCCTGCCCATTCCTAGCTTACCACCGCCCAGGCCTCCCCATCCCCACGTACACCACATTAGGACCAAATTGAATTAGAATAATTAACTTTTGGTCACACTTTTAATTTGGTGCAGGAAATAAGAGAGCTAATGGAGATTAAACAAGGCTCTCACTCCAGAGACCATTCTAGAAAGTGCAAAGGGAGACCCTGGCTCTGGGGAGGAAATTAAACAGCCAAGAAAAGGAGGCTGAGACAGATGTGTGTAGTGTGGGAACCATGAATCTGGGTGTGAAAACATGCTCATGTCTCACAGGCAAACATGTACTTTGAGCTGCAAATGTAGATTAGTTGTCAGAGTGATTGCCTAGTATGTGTGAAACCCTGGGTTCGATCCCCAGCACTGTATATGAAAGACATGGTATTGTGTGCAATCTCAACACTCGGAAGGTATAAGCGGTTGAAGATCACCCTCAGCTACAGAACAAGTTTAAGGCTAACCTAGTCTTTGTGAGACCCTATCTTAAGAAAATGCACACAATAAAATAAAAATCCACATTGCTAATGTGTGCGTGCATGTGCACGTGACTGAAGGCTAGCACACAGGTGTCTTTGAATGTTTATGAGTGTGTGCATACACTGTTTTAAGCCCAAGACAGATAAAGCTACATAATTCTGGGGCATCCTAGCTTTTCTGACTTGAAAGAAATATTCATAAATATCTTCAAACCCAGCTACTTTCCACCTGTGGTTTAATCTCTTCTGCATCTCCCAGGAAACGCTAAGCATCACCCCATCCCTGCCCCAATGATGGGCACTCCTCACCACTGAATGCAGCAGCCTGGGCAGCAGGAGTTAGGAAGTGCTCTGTCCTTTACTCAGCACCTCAATCTGCCTTCCCACAGCATCTCCAAGGACAGCAGCCATTACTGAGCTCCCTCTCTGTTCAGCTGACATTGGTGCACATATAATACCTGACATTGGTGCACACCCCCTACTACACAACTGTGCACAAGAAGCATTCAGGAGTCAGGCTGGGAGAATGCACATCACAGAGATCTTTCAGAGGTCAAGGCCAAGTTCACATGAACCAGAACATCTGGTGGGATTTATGAAAATACAAATCTCTGGGCATGTGTCCAAGAGCTCCGGATCTGAAGGTTTGTGAGACATTTATCTTCTAGGTATGTAATGCATAGCCAGGTGGCTCTGGTACAGGAGCTGTGGGCCATCATTTGAGGTCACTGACACAGCTGGTAGACAGCCCACTTTAAGCCTGCTTCCCTGAGAGAGACCAGCCCCCACAATCATGCAGCTGCAAACAGGATCTAAGATGGAAGCATCCTTCCCTTATTCTGACATTTTCATCTGTTCTCATGCTTACCTCTGGCCAGGGGTCAGGAAGAAAGGTCAGGACCAGCAATCCCACACCTAGTAAGCCAAGGGTCTCTACCCTCTATCACAGTAATCATGCACTGGGAAGAATACTCCAGGACGCAGGAATAGACTGGAATCAAGGCCACACTAAGGATGCCAAAGTGGAGAAATGAACCAGGAAAGGAGAGGCCATGGGGCTTCTCCATGAAGAAACCAGACAGCCCCAGGCCTCATCATCCATTAACTCCAGGACTGCCTCTCCAGGCATGTGTGTACACACACACACACACACACACACACACACACACACACACACAATTTGCCACAGTTCGCTATGGTCTCCAGCCTCTCATCAAACTCAAAACTCAGCCCCAATACACAAAGAACCACAGAAGAGAAGCCAGGACCCAAAATAACACAGCTCTTCAGAAAAGTGTGGGGTCCTTTTTGTTATACCACACAAATTTGCCGCAGAAAGTCAGCACCTAATAGATGGGTTTCATATGCCCAGACACTGCAGAGAGGCAGGGACAGAGCCCAGTGTGCAACCAGATATCTTAACAAAGCCAGAGCAAAACCACAGTGCCTGAGAACAGACCCAGAAAAAAACTGTCTTTTGCCAACATTGACTTTCCTCATTATCCACAACCACTGTCCCCTGCCCTCATCCCCAAGGCGCCTCATCATGTTCTGTGACTATATGAGAGCAGGTGGACACATTCAGATTCAGAGCTCTGTGGACCTTGAACACAAGAGAATTAAAAAAGAAAGAAAAAATAAAAGAGTCCAATGCAATGGCACACAGCTATGATCCCAGCACTGGGGAGTTCATGGCAGGAGGATCAGGAGTTCAAGGCCAGCCTGGGCTATATAGAGAAATATAGCTTTAAAATATATCAAAGGAGAGGGAAGAAGAAAAAGGTTTTATTTGACCTGAGATCTGATTTCTCTTTAGTCCTGGACAAAGTCAAGTTCTACTTGTTTTGAATGTACGTGTCCCCAGGAAGGAGGGGGAAATGCCCCTGCTGCTTCTCAGTTAGTCACATGCCATATCCGCTAGTCCACACAGGACACTCAGAACAACTCCTTGGCTTTCTGGATGTGTCTGTAGCTATTGAGGGGGTGTGAGTGCTAAAGACAAGGAAACCCTCAACCCATCTGGGGGGACAGGCCAATGATTTGCTCAGAGTGTCCAGTTTGAAAATGAGCTGTCTTCTCCATGTTCCTGCTCAAGACCAGCCTCTTCCATGCTCCTGAGGATAAGGACCTGTTTATCTGGAGTCTATTCCATGGCTCTGGCTGCCCCCTCCTTCTCAGGAAAGTCCGGGTAGGAAACTGAGAAGATGTCGAGAAGGATCAGGGAGGCATCATCTTCAGGTGGGAGAACAAGGCAAGCAGCACCCACTGCTCTCTACAAAGGGGTGCAGTGGTTCGGGGCATCAGGCCTCCCTGGGTGGCCATGCTGGCCTGCTCCTACCTTGCTCTACCTGCTCCCACAGGTGTCTCTCCGGACTCCCTTCCTATTTCGTCCCAGCACTGAAGGAGAGTCCCAAGGCCTGGAGGAGGCTGGGGGGCTAGCCTCAGGAAGGGGATCGGCAAGTAGTGTTTCTCAGGTCCCACAAAGCCCAGGACAGAAAGACTCTTGACTGGGTCTCTCAAGGACCAAAGGAAATGACTCAGTGGGGACTTCACAGATGTCCCAAAGACTCCAACCTGAGGGGCAGGAAGTTATTGAAGGGTTCCAGAGGAGGAAGAGGTCAGAGCAGATATGATATCTAGAGGTCAGTCCCGTTTAGGTTGTTTGTCTGTTTGTGGAGGCCAGGACAGCAATCACCAGTAATCAGGGACAATCCTCCCATAGTCCCTTGGTGATGATGGGAAGTAAAAAGTACAGGATTCCATGAACATGGAGCGCCTTGGAGTCTTAGTCATCCAGCCCAGCGTGGGGTCCAAACTATGGCCTCCAGACTGCATTTTTAGAATTCTAATTTGTCTTTCATGTCTTATTCTCCTCACAGCCCTTATCATCATTAATACCACGCATTTTATTTATTTTGCTGGTTTATTTTTTGTCTCCTCCAAATGTAAATTCCTTCAGGCAGAGTTTTATCGGTTTTGTACATTGCTGTAGACCTCAATGCCTGGAACAGTTGCCCGGCACATTGTGAACACTTGAAAAATGAATAAGAGTGAGGGAATGTTTAAAAAATAAATAACATTTGAAAAATGAATAGGAGAGGGAGGGAGAGAAGAAGGCTGCTGCTGCTGATTCCCCAGGCCCCTGGCTGTGGTCTAAGGCACTGGGTTTCATTTCAAGGTAGGGCATTTGTGGAATCAGGGCTGGGCCTTCAGGCTGCAGCCTTGACAGCCAGTTTTGTGTGCTCAGAGCTACAGGGAGCAAGCATCCAATGCACAAAAAAGGAAGAGATGAGACAAGGCCCTTTGCCCTCCACACCCCAAAGTGGCACCCACTGCAAAACCTATTGGGATTCTTGGATGCTCTAAGCCTCCCCGTAGCCCAGAAAAGGCAGTCAGACTGAGATGCAGAGACCAGGTAGCTGTCCTACTGGGGCCAGAGGGCCAAGTTGTTGGCAAGACTGGTCCAGGTGCACACTCCAGTGGCCCTTTCCTGCCTGGTGTCTTGGGACCCCACCTTGCATCACAGACTGACTACTTGCCAACTTTTTAATGTGGGTGGCAATAAGCAGTGTCCACACTCCCTTCTGGGACCTTTCAAAAGCTCAAGTCCCTGCCGAAGTGAAATGGATGATTATTTCTCTTACCCCGAACTGTCCTCCGCCCCAGCTCATGGTTCCAAGATTCTTACTTCCTACTCGCCCATGTTTTGCAAATGGAAAGCTGTCTCCATGAACACCTGGTTTGCTGCACATGCTTAGCTCTGACTCCATTTCCAGCTGTTTCTCACTAGGCCTCCTGAGTGAGAGTGTGTGTGTGTGTGTGTGTGTGTGTGTGTCCCTGGGTGTGTGTCTGTATGTCTGTGTGTGTCCCTATGTGTATGTCCCTGTGTGTGTCTGTATGTGTGTCTGTGTCTGTATGTGTCTCTGTGTGTGTCTGTGTTTGTGTGTCTGTGTCTGT
>PVIH01017857.1:0-23601 GCA_004025045.1 Sigmodon hispidus | reverse complement strand
TCTCTCTCTGTCTTACTTCCTCACTCTCCCCTGCTTCCCTCCCCTCCCTCTCTCCTAATTGCTTCTTGTCTGCACAGAGGATTTATGTAACCGCTAGGCAGCAGAGGCAGTTGCCAATCTGGATACTGCAGGCAGATGAAGAACCTAGCAGCCATCAGGAAAATGGGCTGCAGTCCTCCCCAGCCCCACGAGGTAGCCTGGGCGCTCTCCCCCAGCTCTATCTCCTTATAGCCTAATCCTCTATATGTTAAGGGAAACACACACACACCTGTGGCAGTGGAGAGGTCTGAGGCCCCTGATTAAAGCTTGGGGCTTAACTTGTGGTTAAATAATATGATGGAGTCTGCACTGGACCTGAGGTTCAGTGCTGTGTCATGAACCACACTGGGAAGAGACCTTGGATAGAGCATGCACATTGGGGAGCCTGTTCCCCTACTTAGAAAATAAGCCAATGTCTGCTGCCTCCCCACCACCACCATCACCACCACCAATGAGGTTGGAAGCCAGAGAGAGGCAGACCTGGATGGAATGAGATCAAGGCTCCTACAGGAAGGTGAGGTTACCTATTCCAGGCTGTTCCTTGCAAGTCTTCCCAGGAAAATCAAGGTTCCCTCTTGGGCTCATAGTGTCATCATAAAAGAATTTAAAAGATGGAAATTTAGAAGAAAACCCAGACAATTTAGTTTGAAAGAAAAGCAACAGGGCCAGGCAAGGTGCAGATCTTGGTGCCTATCAGGAAGGAGAAGATGAAAAGAGAAAGTCATGCATTTTGGGTTTGGGTCCAAGAAAGCCTTCAGTCCAGCAAACAGCTGCATGGTGGGAGAGAAGGGTTTGGAGAAAAAGCAAGAAAGTTCAGAGTGTCAGGGAAAGTATGCTTGGACTTCAAACCAGTATCTCAAAAAAAAAAAAAGAGGTAGAAAGAAGAAAAAATACAAGTTATGCTTTTTGAGTTAGAACTTGGCAAATTGAGCAGGTTTATCAGTGCTGCTTGGGTGCTCCATAAGCTCCTGCTTGGGGACAAGGCTTCTGGGTGGTATAAGTACATTATCTCATTAAGGGGATAATTATTCCTCCCATCTCCTTAGCGAGTCTTCAGGCGAATGAGCCTCCCCGAAGGATGGTCTCCTAGGTAGGTGAGTGACAAGCCCAGCTAGATTAACTCTTAAGGGAGAAGCAATAGTATATAAAGTTCCCATCTTTGGAGAAGATGAGAATGTCATGCCCCCACCCAGAGCTGGAAGTGGATCCTATTCTTTGGTCCCAGGGGCCTAAAGAGGAGCAATTGCATTTTCCTTCCTAGTGTTACTAGGGAAACAGAAGCCAGGGTCCCTCAAGACCATTGATCTTCATATAGCTACTCATGGAGTCAAATTCAGACCCAGGGGAGTTAAATCATATCTGTCGCGCTCCCCTCCCACCCCACCCCACCCCACCACACACACCCTGGCTTGCTCTACAATCCTAGAGCTTTCAAATGGGGACAGGAGAACATCCCAAGGTCAGAAAGAAGATGTACAAATTTCCTGCTGTATATCCCCCTCGTGCGGTCAACCTCGCCTATGACCATTGCCTGGGCTACATCTGCAGAGGAGAATCTGGGAAGTTTGGTAGAAGATGAGCACATTTTCTCTTCTCAGGTACTTGGTGGATTGATATCTAAGAAGTAAAAAGACATTCATCTCTGTCTACAACCTAAAGATGAAAGTCTCAGATTTCAGAAAAATAGGTTTGGAGCAGACCTGAAGAAGGACTTCCCACCTACCAGAGAACGGATGTAGGTTTCAGTCCATCCTTGCAAGTTACATCAGGAAAGGAAGGCCTCCCCGTAAAAGTCCTTTTGATAGATGTCAACCTGTGTGGATACAGACTAAATAATCTGTTGGAGATGCTTTACAACTCTCAGGGGTAGTAAGCATAGGTAAGCACACCTCTACAAATGTTCAGAAATCACAGGTGTAATTCTTAGAGCCCTAAAATCTGGCATTTCCTTCTGCTTCTGTAGCTTGCCTGCAGCCAGGCTGGCCAGAGCCTCTCCCCAAGGCTTTGTGTGCATGGCAGAGATTGTGAGGGTGTATAGAGGTGAGGGAGATGAACTGATGACGGGCAGGAAGCCAGGGCAGACATTGTTATCTCCCCATCTCCCAGAACAGCGGTTTCTCAGCCCTTCTGCCTTTCAGGAAAGCAAGCCAGGAAATTAACTGGGAGCTGAGTCACCTCCAGACACTTGCTGGCAAACTCAGACCTGGAGCAAATAGGGATTAGCTTGGATGGAGTACCCAGACTGTAGGAGATCCCTGGAGAGGACACCGCAGGGGTCCATGCAAGAGTGGGGTCTGTCCAGATTTTTTTAACGAACATGTCTCACAAATAACCAACATGGACTGTGCCAAATGTAGTCACTAGGGACATAGGTAACCTGGTCTGGAAGTACCAGATAACCAACTTTGTACAAGCCCCACACACATAAACCCTGGCTCTGCAGGGGATTAAGATACAATCTGGTGATGGGTGCTCTCTCTGCCCACCTAAAGCCCCCAGGAAGCAGACAGGGGCACAGTGATGCCCGGCTTCTCCTTTGGAACAGGAGTTCTAACACAGAGGCCAGTACAGATTTTAGAGTTAGACACACCAGTTCAAACCCACACCATGTCAACATGCACATTCTACACATTGGTCTCAGTTTCCTTGATGAAATAGGCACCAAACAAGGGAGATCAGTGCCTCTGGCAACACAGCCTGAGAAGCCAGTGGGTTAGCAGTGTGCAGAGTCTGGGAGCTGTGGTGTTCCATGCAGTTCTTCAAGAACACAGGCTCTTCTGTTTGGGACTCATCACTAGTGCCATGGGCTAGATGATGATTTGTGGAGGTGTCCTACCAAGCATGGTGGTGTGTTTAGCTAAATCACTGACCGTTTCCCATCATATACCAGTAGTACTCCCATAATGGTTATCTCTAGATATCGCCAAGTGTTCCCAGAAGGACAAAACTATGGTGGAAACCTGTCATTCAGGTGCCTCTGCAGCTGGCAAGCACAGGGAGAAAGAGAAAGTTGGAGGCATCTACTTTGCAGACATCATTTTCCTGGATATGATCCAAGTTTGTGGCCTTGCTGCAGAGGATGCTGGGAAGTGTAGTCCACTTTGTGGCCAAAAGGAACAGATGCCCTGGTCTGGGTAGTGTACAGCCATGCCTCTGCAGCACCATTTCTCTGGGCTATTGGGTGATAAGAAGAGGAGTGTCCTAAGCTCCCAGCAGGTACAAATTAAAGATGTTCTCAGAGGATTTTTGGCTCCATGCCTCCCACACTCAGGATGCTATATCACTGGATCCCCACACAAGGAAAAGGAAATTAGAAGGCAGGAGAGAAGGTGCTCTCCCTGAGGTCACAGAGCCAGGCTCCAGTGCCCATATTTCCTGCCCTGATGTTGTACCTTGCAGGATGTCTACATCCTGTCCCAAGACCTTCATTCATACTGTCACACCATACATCATAGACTCAGGACCCACTCAATGCCAACATGTGACTACCTAGTGCCACTCAGCAAGAAAGTACAAGACTGGCTAGAACCCTGATGGAAGAGGCTGAAGATTCAAGGCTGTCTGGAAGGAGGCCACTCATGTCCTCTATTAAATCTACCTTTAGGCTAAAAAACAACTACTAGTCTCAAATATTTTACATCATTATGGATTTTTGTATATTGATACAAATTTAAGGTTATTTTTTTAGAACATATGGGAAGGTATTGTACCTATACAGCCCATGTAAAATTGTAATGTAAAGTTTTAAACCTTGAAAGCTACTGTTACAAACTGTTTAGAATAATTAAAATAACAATTAAACTTTTAGTAAGGGTTTAAATGTATACAGAAATAAGCTTTATTTAGCCACATGTATTTTAGATAATTAAGTGGTCTCCAAACACTTCAGAGATCTACAAAATATGACACTGAAGATATTTAAATAACATAAAGCTCTTCATGACAGTGAGATATATCTACTCCTGGCTGCACAGTTTACTGCAGAGAAGATGATGGGCATCTAAGAACCTGTATATGGAGTTTGCTTTGAGTGTGGCAAAATGAGCCATTGTACAAGAAACTGTCCTTGCCTTGACTGCTAACAGTGTGCTGTTCAAAGCAAGACACAAAAGAAAATGACTGTCAAACTAAGACAAAGTAGGCCAGCCATTTAAAATTCCTGCTTCACAGAAAAGTCTGTCAGATATTCTAGTACTGTAAGCCAAAGATGGATGTCCCAAAGTTGCAGAGGAACCTTGGATGACTGTTCAGGCAGCCAGCTATCTTGGTTATTTTTATAATTTTAAAAACTATTTACTTGGCACTTCCTGTTTATTCAGGTACTATTTTATCCTTCTTGGGTCTCTAATGGGGGTTTGAGACTGGATAGATACAGTTTTATCATTTTGTTACAAATTTAAAATCAAAAAACAACTCACAAAAAGAGTTGCAAAGTTTAAAAAGTGCTGGGTGGTGGTGGGAGCTCACACCTTTGATCCCAGCACTCGGGAGGCAGAGGCAGGCAGGTCTCTGTGAGTTTGAGGCCAGCCTGGTCTACAGAGTGAGTTCCAGGACAGTCAGGACTACACAGAGAAACCCTATCTCAAAAATAACCCCCCCCAAAAATTATAAAATTAAGAGACCTAAAAGCTTAAGTTGTTTATCTAAAAAAAAAATGTTTTAAAGTCTAAAAGGATATTTTTAGGCTGGTAATATAAGTTATAATAGAAAAACTGTTTAGGTATAAAACTTTGGACTCATGAAGATAGGATGTATAATAAAATATTTTTCTGAATTTGCCAAATACTAATGGACTGCATATTGCGAACATGATTATTACCTAATAATTGTTCTTATTGTACATAGTTTTACTGTGTTAGAGTTAAAAATCTTTTTCCTTGGGCTTTTCCAGTTCATAGAAAAGCCTGAGGTGGAGATTGAGCTTGAGGTCTGAACTAACACAGACTTATACTTT
Organism: Sigmodon hispidus; assembly: GCA_004025045.1. Classification (NCBI taxonomy): domain Eukaryota; kingdom Metazoa; phylum Chordata; class Mammalia; order Rodentia; family Cricetidae; genus Sigmodon; species Sigmodon hispidus. Next base: position 18,608 of record PVIH01017857.1, on the reverse strand, counting down.
CTTTTCAGGAAACAAGAGAAATGCCCTGGAAAAAAAACAAGCAGCTTCTTTCTGCTTATGGTCTGACTACACTAAAGTTCAAGGCCAGTCCGGTTTACAGAGCTATTTCTAGAATAGACAACACAGATTATACAAAGAAACCTTGTTTTGAAAAAACAAGAATGAAATGCTTTGTAATTTAACATGTAATTGGGTTGATAAAGGCTGGAAAGTGAAAAAAAATCCATTTTCTTTTATTTAGACAAAAAGGGGGAAATGTTGTAGGATAATCTTTTTGTATACTGTGAAAAGGCATCTTCTGACCAATAGCCAGGAGAGAATAGGCAGGATTTCTGTGCAGAGTTAGAAACTTTGAGAAGAGAGAAGGGATTCACCAGAAAGATGCAGAGCAAGCCAGATGTACAATATAAAGGAGAGGTCGCATGGCAGAATGCAGATTAATATAAATGGGTTAATTTAAGTTTTAAAAGCTAGTTGGGAATAAACCTAAGTTAAGGCCAAGCTTCCATAATTAATAAGAAATCTCTATGCCATTATTTGGGAGCTGGAGGAACAAAAAAATAAAATAACAACAACAACAACAAAAATCTGCTGCAGACCTGCTTTACCTTTTTGTGGTTCAATAACACTAGCATAAACTCCTTCAGCTTATGAGGTCTCCAGATCTAGGCTGAGGGACCTCAGGAAACCAGGCTGGTTTTCTAAGTGGCCAGACTTGGGAAAGATGAGTACAACAGACAGGTCTGGGACCTGGTAAGATGGTTCAGCATGCAAAGGTACTTGCAAACAAGTTCTACTACCTGAACTAGATGCCTGGGACACACATGGTGGAGAAAAGAATCCAACTCCTGTGACTTGTTCTCTGGCCTCTATCCGTGCATCTTAGTGCACTCATATGCACTTGCACATAAAACACACGCACACACATAAATATAATAAAACAAAGCAATGGACTGTCCTGACTCCTCTTGGATGCCTAGAGTAGGGCCAGGCACCACACAGGTGGTGATGTGATTACACGGAGTGTTTTGTGTTCTGGCTTCTCTTCTGGTCCCCAGCCTCCATATTCTCTTCATCACAATGCTATCTGAAACCCTCTACAGCTTCCTGTAACCATTACAACAAATCCAGACCTCTCATTCAAGGTGACATGATTTTCCCCAGCTTGCCCTGGACCTTGTTATGTGCTTTGAATGCTACAGGAGCACCCACCAATGTTCATGATATCCCTGAATACATCACTGTTTCAAGTTTTCTAGGACTTTGTCCAAGACATTTTTTTCTACCCAAATTGTGTTAAGAGGCACCATAGTAAGCTCTTATCTATCCTTCAAAACCCTATTTACTTATCATCTTCCTGGAACACTTCTTATAAATTCCTTTTCACTACAGCACAAAGATAATATTTTATTTATACTTTACTAATTGTAAGATTTAACATTTAAATATTAGGTGTTATTTTCCATAACACTCTGCACTTATTAACAGTTATACTCATAATATAGCCCAGACATTCTTCTAAACTTGCCTTATATACAAAGGTCCTTAAGCTGTCCCTCTCCTTAAACTGGGGCAGGCTTGCCACTGCCTCTACCACTAGAGGGCAGCAGAGGTGATGATTCCATAGCTAGGCTATATAGAACCCAAAGAAGCTTCCTCCTTCTTTTGCCCCACCCCATAGCTCTGCAACCCCCATTCCACCTTCACCACCTGTGCTTATGGTCTAGATGCTTTCTCTTCAGACTCACCCACCACCACAGTAGGTGAGCCACTCAAAAAGGAGTCCCAGCCTGGATGTCACAGGAGCCATCGAACAACAACCTTCCAGTGTTAGAGCCACTCAGGCTACCTTCAGTATTGAAGCCTTTATGGTATAGCAGAGACAAGCACTCCATAGCACCCTTTCCCAGTCTCTAGCTCCTGGTGACAAATCCAACCAGGATCTTGGCAAAGCGTGATGCTTTCCCTTAGCTAGGACACTTGCCGTAGTGCAGGAATAATTACACCATGTCACAACTGCCCCATTTCTCAGATGAGATAGCCAAGACAACAGCTTGAAGGAGTTGTTCTCTAATTCCACCATATGCAGCCTGGGGATCAAGGTCACGTTGTTCCTGCTTGGCGGCAAGCACCTTTATCCGCTGAACCATCTCACAAGCTCAAGCATCAATTCATTTATTCATCCCAGCAGCCCCAGTGGGTATACATTGCCTGTTTCCATAAGGAAACCAGGCCACAAAGGGGCAGGAGACTTGGCCAAGTGCTCACAGCCTGCCATGGTGGAGACAAGAACCTACCTCAAGTAGAGCAGATCTGCAGTCCTGCCCTTCATTTTCTGTCCACACAAGGAATGCTCAACATAGAATATGACATAGGACTGTAAACCCCAGTCCCATGGAGACAGCAGGACACATGGGGCCAGGGATCCCAGAGGGAGGCTAAGCCTTCTACTTGCAGTGTGAGGGGAACACCATCCTGTTTAGAGCATGTCCCAAGCCCAGCATCTTGAGGTCACTGGGGGTACACACCATCTTCAGTTTGGCCAGTTATTTTACCTTCTTCTATGAGGATAAAATCCAGGAGTTATTGACTGCAGTGATTTCTTTGAGATGTTGTCACTCTTACTGTCTATTCTTTAAAGGTGAAATTTAAAAATCCAAAGGTGGGGGGGGAGCAGTCTTGTTTACTTGGTGTCATTAAAGCCATTGGCAGACATTCCCCCTGGAAGGAGATACAGTATAAAGCTCCAGTGGCACTTTCTAATGTGTCTCCGGCACCAGCCTGAGGGTCTGAGGATTGCTACTGAGCTACAAGGGACTCTGGGCTCCCGAGGCAAGAAAAGGGCAGCTGGTCCAGCACAAAGTGATGTTTAATAAATGCTTTTTGAGTTCAAGAGTAAATCAGGAATGCACACAGGCCAGGCTGCCCCCATCATCCATGGCAGGAGAGACAGTGGCTGGAGCATTATGTCACCCTGAGACCCATTCTGGTCATGCCAATCCCAGTCCATGCTTTTGTGATTCCTGCTCTTCTTCTAGGAGGGACTTTAATCTAGGTGCACATCCATCCTTCCCTGCCTATTAAACACCCACTCCTCACACTCTCCATTCTCAGAATTGACACCTCAGGGGCCACGCCCTCCTCTGCCAGACCAGCACCCCTCTGGGCTCTGTATATGGAGCATGCTGGGTACCTAGAACTGTGATTCAGTGTCTCGGGATGGGCTCCCCACCAGGAAATGACTCTTCCTTGGGTGAGCAAGTCGCCTAAGTCTTGAGGTTCCTCAGGGCACTTTCCGAGCATTATTCCAAGAGCTCTTTCACCCTGCCCCAGGGTGCCTAACTTTGATGTCACTTTACAGGTAAAAACCAGAGATTTGGCAAAGAGGGTAGTCTAAAATAAAATGACTAGGAATGCCTCAGCCTGATCCAAATTCCTATATTGGAATCCTAATGACCTCTGTGATGGTTAGGATTTTCAACTTGTCAGAATCTAAAAATCACCTGGGAGATGAGACTCTAGGCACACCCCGAGGGATTATCTAGATTAACATTAGCCTCTAAGAATATCTGTAGGGAACTGTCTTGATTACTTCCTTAACTGATGCTGTAGAAAAGCACATCTGAATTGTGGATGAGATCATTCCCTAGGCTGGGGACCCTGCAATGTATAAAGCAGGCAAGTGGGCAGCACATAGCAGGTGCATTCATTGCCTTTCTTCTGGCTGCAGGTCGAAGTGGGCCAGCTGCTTCAAGCCCCTGCTGCCTGCAAGCCCCCCACCACAATGGCCTATTCCTTGAACTATGAGCAGAAAAAAATTCTTCCTTCCTTAAGGGGTTTTTGTCGGAGTATTTTATCACAGCCCCCAAGGTGAAAGAATGAAGAAACAGGCCTATCAGAAAATTTCCCCCTTCCTAAAGAGTGTAGAGCCTGTGGGAGTGAGTCAGTGTCCTGAGAAAGGGGACAAGGGGACATGCTTGGCCCTCCACATGCTGTCAGTGAGCCAGAGACCAGGTCCTTGTCTCGGCAACTCGGTGAGAATTGAGCACCTGTTATTTTTGAGATAACCCAATCCCATGTAGTCTAGCAGCCTGAACAGAGACAAGCCCAGCTGCAGGCCTGATCTACAGCTTCCATTGCACCAGACCAAAGCTCAGAGCAGCTCTGGAGGTGAACACACTCCCACATGTTCAGGCACTCACATGTCTAGATGCACACACAGAACACAGGTGAACATACCAGTGTAGGTATGCACAAAATGTGTACATGCACATGAATGCAGGTAGCACACAGACACATGCAATTGGCATGCACACCCACGCATGCATGCATATGAACAGGAATGCCTTAAGAGAAGAATGATTAAGAAGGAGCATGTCCCCGGCCTCCATCAATGCCCTCTTCCCAGCAACTGGCTTTGCCTTTGATTTTCAGCTTTTAATTTTCACATCATCAGTTATGACATCAAAGCAATCTTCCTACAGGTGCACAGGATCCAGACTCTCTCCAGCAGCCCTGATTCCACATTCGCCTTCCCACTGGGCTCTGTGCCAGTGGCATTTGGCTTCTCATTAAACTCCACATGGGGAGCATGGAGAAGCTGAGGGAGGGAGAGGCCTCACCTCACCTCCCTGGCCACCTAGTTCACTTGTGTGAATGCTGCTACAGAGGCCGGTTCCCATGGCTGACCAAGCCGAGAAAACTCCCTTCCCCACCTAGATGGTCAGGGCTCCTGTGGAGATCCCTGCAGGGCCCAGCCATGCAAACTCTACAGTGCTGAGGCCCATTCTCCACCCTCCTTCTGGTTGTCTCACTGGAGTGACAGGGTTCTCACCTGAAGTGAGATGTGAATGCTAAGAAGCAGGTGGCTGGCAGCTTGGGGGATAGAGGAGGGTGGAGCAAGAGTGGACACCGGGAAGCAAGCCCAGGAACAGCTGGAATGTCTAGGGCTTGAGAGCATGGGCTGCACCTAAGACAGGGCCTTTAGTCAGGCTAAAAATAGCTGTGCGTGATAAAAGCCTGTATGTGAAGCAGAGGACCCTCCAGCAGAGGGGAAGGAAAGACAGTGTCCAAGGCTTTCAAATCCAGAATGCAAAGGAATGCTTTAAGCAAAGCCCTCCAGCCTCCTGCCTCTCTACTCAAGTCCCTGAAGTGTCTCGTCCTCCCACCAGGCCTGCTGCAGTGGGGTTTGAAGATAGATAAGAAAGAACAGACCCAACTTTCTTAAACACTGTCCTCCATATCTAGTTAGTGCACAGCAAGGCCCCCACACATGGAGAACCCAGGCACACCGAGCAGAAAAGCCGGGGGATGCGACTCGGATTAAAGATATGCAAGGCACAGTGCTACACTGAAAGCTATCCTGAGAAATGAGAGGTGTATTTATAAAAAAAATAATAAATAAGCCAGCTGGGCTGAAGAGGTCAGTGGTTAGTGCTCTGGTTGTTCTTCAGAGGAGCAAGGTTTCATTCCCAGCACCCATGTGGCAGCTCCCAACTGTCTCTTACTCCATCCAGTTCTAGGGTTTCTGAAGCCTTCGCACAGACTTACATTCAGCCAAAATATCAATGAACATAAAATAAAAATAAACAACAAAAAAGTCTTTCAGTGTATGAACAAACAAAATGCTAAGAAGAATTAGTTTTTTAACTCTTGGAATTAAACAAAGAAGAAAAAATTCTATTAGAGGGATGGAGGAGTCCACTAAAGAAATTACTAGCGCATATGTTTAAGAGGATAGGAATGAAAGACAGGAGAAAAGTGATTGGCAATTCAGGAAATGGTCCAGGAGGCCTGCAATGTAGCCAACAGGAGCTCTGGAGAGGGAAGAGGCAGAAGCGGGACCAATACCACAAAGGCCATTAGAACAACGTCTGTCTGTCTGTCTGTCCACAGGAGGATCTGTGTCCCAGTGGGAGGCACCTGATACTGGAGGCATTTTGTTGGGGATGAAGAAGATACGAAAGCCCTCAGAAAATAGAGGGAATGACTGTTTTTACACAAATGGCCCGGGAACTACATGGCATTCAACTTTCTATAAGTAATGTCAAGGGTGTTGGCTCCTACATAAGGGCACAAGGGAGGAAAAGTGGCAATGTGGAGCAGGAAAAAGTGGGGATGGAGTCAAGTGGAAGGGTAAGGGATGCCCAGCTTGCTGGTGGTACCCCTTAGGTGAGAGAGGAAAATAAGAAGAAACCAAAGTCAAAAGACCACGTGACGCTCCATACACCTAGATCAGACACCCACATGTCCTGCAGCAGGGACTTCAGGGCCCAATGAAAGGCGCCGAGCGCCTTCTAACCCCCAACTAGCTAAATCTCCTCTCTTGTCACCCCTGAGCCAGAGCAGGTTGTAGCTTAGCCTAAGCCTCAGCTGGTTGCTATGGAAATGATTGGCCCTTAAGCAGAGCAAATACCTTGGTACTTATTCTTTCCAAAACAGGGCAAGGGAAGCTGTTGAGATGCCACCTATGTGAATCAGAAGCAGGAGGTGATTGTTAGGGTTCCTGGAAAGCGGTGACTTACATACAATGCAGAGAGAGGCTGGGGTGTGAAGCTTCACTTCCAATGAGAAGCTTGGGAATTAAAAGCGCACTCTCTCGTTCTCTCTCCCTCGCTCTCTCTCCTTTCCTCTCTTTCTCCCTCCTGCCTCTCTCCCTCCATTCCTTCCTCCTGTGACAATATAAAAAGTCACACAGAGAGATGAAGTGCAAGCCTCTGGCTTCACTGAGAGAGGTCCTGAGATCACACAGCCAACTAAGCAAGAACTACAGCCCAAGGTTCTCAATACTCCTCTCCTTCTAGAACCTTCTTCATGTCACCTACCCCTCCATCTGCAGAAATAGAACTAAGCACTTATTTGATGTCAGACACTGGGAATTCTTACATGAAATCCATCTTGGGACTGGAAAACCAGTACTGCTCTTGAAGACGGCTGGAGATCAGCGCCCAACACCCACACTGTCTGATAATAATTCCCTATTAACTCCTGCTGGGGTGATCTGCTGCCCTCTTCTGGCCTCCCAGGTACCTGCACTCATGGGCACAAATCTCACTAGACATAAAATTTTTAAATAAAAACAACCCAAAAAAACCCAACCAACCAAACAAAAACCTGGTGATTAAAAAAAAGAAAAGAAAAGGGGAAAAAAGCATTGCACAGAGGCATGTGTGGAATTATGGGATGCCTGTCTAACAACTCTTTCTACCTGAAGTGGAGTGGGAAGGCAGGTCAGATCTGCCCATGAAGGTCTGCTCCTATAGGTTAGGGGACAGTTCTTCATGGAAGCCTGATGATGCACAAACCGATCCTTACAGGCTAAAACCTAAGGTCAGGTCTAAGATCCAAGGACCAGACACCAAGTGAGGCTGGAGAGGCAGGCAGGTGGTCCACAACTGGAGCTAGCATTTTCTCCTGCAGAGGTCCACCTGGGGGAAACTCTAATCCAGTAAAATGAGGAAGGCAGAGAAATCCAGACTGTGGGCAGGTCTGCCTGCAGGGAAGCGCCCTGTCCAAGGAAGGAGGGAAAATGGAAGAGAACCTGGTTTATCTCAGAGGTCTTGGGAGAATGGTTGGAATCTCTTGAGCCGATAGGTTCTCCAACACTTAGGGGTTACTCTGTGACTCTCTAAGCTCCTCATCCCACCCCCACCCCAACCACCCAGTCCCAGCCCCCCTAGGTAATTATAAAGAAGTTAAACCAAATTACACACGCAGGGTTTATTTTGTGTTTTTCTGCTGCTGCTGCTGCTGCCAATTATGGTGCAATTAGACTGCCTTCATTAGCAAATGAGATTAGAATTAACATTGTTAATTACTCGTTCTGTTAAATGGGGAAGCAGTGTGGTGGGGGGGCATTAGGTGGAGGAGAGGGGAACAGAACATCACAGGTTCACATCCCATGTCTACAAGGGTTCCTGGGCCCATTGGAACTGGACTAGGGAAGAAATTTACCAAATGTCCAGCAACAGGCAGGTGACAGGGACTAGCTGTCTCGGAGCAGTCACTTCATCGGCACACATCATGAGACATGGGTCTCAGCATCCCCACTTTACAAAAGTGACACATGATGTCCTGTGAAGCTAAGTGACCTACCCAATGGCACACAGCAATGGCAAGAGGCAGAGTGAATTACCTCTCTGATCTTGAACCTTAGGACTGTAGTAGGCCAGGCCCATAGGGCCAAGGAAATTGCCTCAAACCAGTAGTTGCCAAGCCATGCACATAATATAGACCATTGCTTTTTCTTTTAAATCAACTCCTTTGCTGAGTTGAGAAACTCTGGCCTCATGAGAAACATTAACTCCCATTTTTCAGATGTGGGAGCTGAGACCCGGTATGTAATGAGTGGCTGGCAAACCATGGCCTGTTCACTGGAACTGGCTAACACCTGCTCTTATAAATAAGCTTTATTAGAGCCCCGACATGCCATTTAGTTATGTGTTATAAATAAATACTACTGGCTTGTTATGTTGTAGCTATTCTCAACCATAAAATTTAATTCATAGTACTTTTAGTTTTAAAATTACATTTTATTTATTTTGTGTGTGTAGGGTTGCACAGTGCTGTGATACACACGTGGAGGTTGCAGGATGTGTGGAAAATCTGTTCCTTCTTCAACCATTAGCTAGGATAACATTCATGTTACAGGCTTGAAGAACAAGCACCTTTGCCTGCTGAGCTATCTTGCTGGCATCAGTTTGTAAATTATAAACTAAAGTAATGATTGAGTGGTTACAGCAGTGTCCACATGGTCTGTGAATGCATCAGCGGTGAAGAACACATGATCAGTGTATTCTGCTTAAGAACATCAGGATTCGAGCTGGAGAGATGGCTCAGCAGTTGAGGGTACTGTCTGTTCTTCCAGAGGACCTGAGTTCAATTCCCAGCATCCACATGGCAGCTAACAACTGTCTGTAAGATCTGACACCCTTGTACAGTTACACATGCAAGCAAAACACTAATTCACATAAAATAAAAATAAATATTAAAAAAAAAATTCAGAATTCAGTCCTGGGGCAAACAAGATCCTGCTGGTAATTTGAGGGTTGTCAGTATCTGAGTTCTGGCAGCAAGAAGGAATTGGGGCTTGTGGGGTCTGAAGAGATGGTTCAGCAGTTAGAAGCATTGGCTGTTCCTGCAGAGAACCCAGGTTCAGTTCCCAGCACCCACATGGTTGCTCACAAAAGTCTGTAACTCTAGTGCCAGAAGATCTGATGTCCACACCTGGCTCAAGGTGCATGCATCCATGCAGGCAAAACACCCCACGCATACATTTTTTTTAAGTGAGAGTTGTGGCATGATACTCAGAAGCCTCAGTGCTCCATTCCAGGTGTTGCCTGGAGAGTCCCAGCCCTTGAGGGAGCAGGCTCAGCACCCACGCTCAGCCTTGTGTTTAGTTCTCAGCTTGGTCTCATATACCCTAGCTGGATTTCCTCCAGATGCCCTCAGCTTTTGCTCCTCTCTTCTCTGATCCATGGATGGGGTAAGCACAAGGACTCCTGGAAATTGCCCTGTGCAGTCTCCGCCTCCCAGCTGTGAGAATTAGAGAATTCCTAAGGCAGGAGCTGTGCATGGAGGACTGCAGCCCTAAAGTGAGCGGGATTGGGAGGCCCACCTCTTCCAGAGTGCTGGATAGCTCCCTGTGCAAATCAGTGATGAGGGGGGCTGAAGTCCCTACTGCTCTCTTGGGGACAGACATTGGAGGGAGGACACAAGTTACCTGAGACACATATTCCCTGTCTTAGATCTCAGGGCTTCAAGTGCTAAGAATTTCTACAGTAGGAAAGGGGGTACAGTAAGTTGGAGGTGGGAATTCATGTCCTGGGAGGGGTCCTTCTCATCCATGAAAAGCGTCTTCTTGACTCTTTGCCAGAGGAAACATCCCAATGGGCTTCTGCCTCCTCAGGAATTAACTAAAATCTAAGAAAGGCTGCCTTCTGCAGACAAAAGAGAGAAAGTGAGCCAGGTGCTGCTTCAGAAGGACATCTCTTTCCTCTGCGCTGAGGCAGAGGGACATCTCTTTCCTCTGCACTGTGACAGAGGGACATCTCTTTCCTCTGCGCTGAGGCAGAAATACAGATGGGATGGCTTCCCCTAGACAGCTGGAGCAAATTCTGGGACATGGGTCTCTCTTCCCTCCATGTCCATACCTATCTCCCGTTCCCCAGTGCCCATAGGACATGCTCTCTGTCCCTCCCTGTCTCTCTCGTTCCACACTTGCAAGCCCCTTGGCTTTTCCATTGTCCTCTGTCCCCACGATTTGTTTCCTCTTCCTTCTGTTGCACCCCGGTGGCTGCTGGGTTTGTTTGGGAAATTCTCTGAAGTTTCTAAAGCTTTCTGATTTTCTGATTGCTGGTTGGTCTTGGAGTGAGGGTCGGGGTGGGGGAAAGATTCCTTCCCTTTCCTCTTTTACGTTTTAGAATTGAGAAATACATTCATATGACTACCCAGGCTCCTGAGATCCCTGTCTTTCTCAACCTGTTACCAGGCCGTAAAGAAATTCCTTTCCCTGACTCCCTGGAGGACGCCATGGAATCTGCCATAAACCTGAGATCTGAGTACCTCCAAGACAAAAGCTGACCCCTTCTAGTAGGATGAGCACCCTATAGGTTGGAAAGATGAGAGAGTCCCAAGAAAGTGACCTATCTCCCACCCCTGTCCCAGTCATAGAAGGGCCAGTTTCCCAGAGAAATGCTGATCCCCTTGAGCCTTGGGATAGACTAAACCAGGATATAGGGAAGTGATGCATGGATGGATGAATGGATGTATGCATGCATGCATGGGTGGATGCATGGGTGGATGAATGAATACATGAGTGGATGGTGAATGAATGCATGGATGGATACATACATACATGGATGGATGGATGGATGGATAGGTGAGTGGGTGGATTAGCTTAGGCTCCTGACCCTGCTGCCTCCACTTCCAGAGTACTTAGATTATGAGTGTATGCCCTCATGACCAGCCACTTCGGACTTACAGCTTGCCAGGAGCCCAGAGTTGCCCCAATGCCAGGCAGTCTGTGTGGTAGAGCACTGCCCTCTATGCACCTGTGTCTACTCACACTCTCAACAAGATTACACCTGTAGAAGGAGGTGATAGGAAGGATAATTAGATCCTGACCTAAGAGTCTACCCTCCTGCCACACTCCCAGCTGCAGGTAGTCTCTGGAGATGAGAGAAATGCAAAACATACATTAAAAAAAAAATCAAACCCCAACAATTGGTTCTCTGACATCTTGGCACAAAGAATGTTCGAGACCCAGTGACAATGAATGTTCCGGGACATGAGTTGGGCACTGGGGCTAGACAACGCCGTATCTGCAGATCACAAGGCCGCCTCCCATAGATTGCCTGTGCAAAGTGTCAGCTGTGGGCCAAGTCCCATCCACCTGACATTCCTGTTAATAACAAATCCTAATTAGCATGGCTTTTAAGCATCCATTACATTAATTTAACACGAAAATCTAATGGAGCTTTATTGGAATTTTTTCGGCAAAATTAACCCTGCGGGTTTCTTACACATGTTTTCATTAGGGGCTGTGAGCTTCTCAGAGAATGAAGAATTAGAATTAGCCCCAGGGTTTAAGCTGTGCACTCTAAGTCTGTTCTATGTCCCCAAGCTCCCTGGGTGCAGGTCTTTGTCTAGCAAAACTTTTGCCCATAACCCAAACTGTGTTGAGGGACCTTCTACCCCATCCCAAAGGCTTCAGTACTAGAATGCTGAGGAATCTCAAGACAGGGTCCCTACAGAGAAAGGTACTAACTACCACCTCTGCATGGCTTTACCCAAGCCTGGACACCATCTTCCTTCCCTGGCTATCTTGCAGCCAGGAAAGACCACAGGCTGAGAACACAGTTTTAGCCTAAACCAAGTAGGCAGAAGCCTCAGGACAGCTCATCCCTGAACAAGTGTTGTAGTGGGTTTCTAGCCCAGACTTTTGGGCCTAACCCTACGATTCAGACCCACTCTCAGCCCCACTTAGCCTCAAATAATCACACACAGGCTTATATTAATTTTACATTGATTGACCTAGGGCCCAGGCATATTGCTAGCTAGGTCTACTAGCTCTTGCTCTTAAACTAACCCATCTTGTTCAGTCATGCAGCTCGGTACCTTTTCTGAGAGCAGCATTTCAACTTCTTTCCTCTGCATCTCCTGACATCTCTGCTCTGCTCTGCTCTGTGATGTTCCCAGAGTTTTCTTAGTCTGGTAAAACAGAGGCACACTTCCTGTCTGCCTCTGGCCAATCAGCTTTTTATTAAACCCATAGGTAGGACAATTATTTACAATGTAACACATAATCCCACTACATAGAAGAATACCTCTGCCTGCTCATACTTTCCTCTCCTTCCTGCCTGGAACATCAGAATCAGTTCTGGAGCAGCAACAATCTTCTGCCCTGAGAACAAAACCCAAGCTGAGGTTGGCTGAACAACTTGGGACAGGAAGAATTTGGCCATCACTGAGCTGTAGTATAGTGATTTTCCTCAGTTTGTGCCTGGCTTCCTTGATGCATGGGAGAAAATCCTTATTTGCTTAGGCCACTGGGAGTAGCGTGTGATATTACTCTTTCATCCCCAAACAGTCTTTGCTGATACATTTCCATTTTGGTTCAAGACTCTCTTGAGCAGGGCCCTGCTCCTCCCCAAATGTCCACTTCCTCACTTGTAAAGTAGACAAATGACAAATGGAATAAACCAGGTTCTTTTCCTTAAATTTATTTATTTTATGTGCACTGGCATTTTGCTGTGGGTGTTGAGTTCCCTGGAACCAGAATTCCAGACAGGTGTGAGCTGTCGTATGGGTGCTAGCAATTAAACCTGGGTCCTCTAGAAGAGCAGTAAGTGCTCTGAACTACTGAGTCATTTCTCCACCCCCATAAGCCAGAACTTTAAAACGTATAAACCACAAACCCTGACAGAACAGCCCACTCCAATGACATTGTGTTACTTACAAATTATTAGCATCAGCCCTGAGGTCAGGAGTGTGTGAGGGGTAAGACACCTGGGCCTTGCTGCTGTGATTTCTCACCCCACCCCAGAAAAGATACAGTTGCTCCAAAAACACAGCCTGTGAAGCCCAGCCTTGAGGACCTCTGAGCACTCACTGATCTGACATCACATTGGGCCTACAGAGACTGTCCCAAGCATAGCAGACAAAGGGAAAAAGTTCTAGAACTGTCTCTCTTGCTGCTTTTGTCCTCAGAGTCTCCTGGGAACCCTGACCCATGCATACCTGGACTGGGGCTCATTCTAGCAAATTCTGGGCAGTGCCCCTACTTCTAGGACATCCCTTAGCAGAGGCTCTTGGATGCTGACTCTGTCTCCACCTATAATTCTGAACAAGATGCTTTCTTAACTGCTCTTCTAGAGGCATGGCCACTGTCAGTGATGTCATGTGAATCCAGGCATGGCATGGATATAACAAACTGAATCACTCACAATCAAAGGCTGCATTCAAGTCCCTATGGTGCTTTCCAAAGACCCTGGAGAAGAAAAGCACCTAGACAGGGCCAATGGGTACTGGAGGGAGGGGAACACAGAACGGGGCGGGGGGCAATATCAGCACATGTCCACATTCAAAGAAAACATAAAGTACATATAAATAGCATCTCTCTAACATGATCCCTGTCTCCTAGAGGACATTTCACAACTCTGTAACCTTGGCTTCCTACAGCCCTCCCAAATCACCATCATTTTCATGAGAGGGAAGCCGGAAGGGTGGTGATCGCCTGGCATCCCGGCTACTCCAGAGGCTGAGGTAGATGAGTCCTGAGTTCAGAGATAGTTTGGGAAGCTTGGTGAGACCTTCGCTCAATAAAAAGTAACAGCACAGCTGATGCTGTGGGTCAGTGGTATAGCCTTTGTCTCATGTGCATTAGGGCCTGGGTTCAACCGTAGGACAGAGAGGAAGGAAGGAAGAAAGGAAGGAAGGAGGGAGGGAAGGGAGGGAGGGAGGGAGGGAGGAAGGAGGGAGGGAAGGGAGAGAGGGAAGGAAGGGAGGGAGGGAGAAAGAAGGGAGAGACGAAAAATCTGATCCAATTCTGGTTTTTTGGGGGGGAGGGGTGTTTTTGGGTTTCGTTTTGTTTTCTGAGACAGGGTTTCTTTGTGTAGCTCTGGCTGTTCTGGAACTTGCTCTATAGCCCATGCTGGCCTTGAACTCAAAGATCTGCCTGCTTCTGCCTCCTGAGTACTGAGATTAAAGGCATGCACCAACAAGCCCGGCTCAATTCTGTTTTTATGGGTAGAGAAGTTAAGACTCAGAGAATTGAGGCAACTTTCTTAAGAGTATACAACAAACTGCCTGTTCCCTAAGAGCCCTCCAGTCTTCTGTCCTTGACTATCAGACAGTGACAGGAAGTGGGGGTCCTTTAGTCTTAGGAGCAGAGCAGAAGGCGGCCAGAAGAGTCTGGCAAGATGCTGTCACTGAGGTAGATCAGACAAAGCCTTTTATTGGACCAGACAGTGAAGACAGGAAATGAGGATGTCGGGGATCCTGCTCCCCAATTAATGTCAGTGTTCATCTGCAGGTGGCAAGTCTGACTGCTCTGGGGGGGGGGCCCTGCTCCTGCCAGCTCCTTGAAAGACTTGGCAAGGCCCACACCACAAAGCTAGTGGCGGGGACAAAACCCCATTTGCCCACCCCCATTTGTGTAGTTTACATGCAGCATCTGGAAGTTAGTGTCATCCAGGCCCAGCTTCCAAAGCTCTGTGAGTCTGGCTGCCAGCCCATGCCTGTGCTCCACCATAGAACACAGAACCACATGCAAAGCCACAAGCCAGCACCAATAAGCCTTCAGCATGAGTAGCTTCCTGCCCCATTCCCTGCCATCCGATGCCACCAACACAGACAGATTTAGAGCAGAGATGGTCTAGCCTGACAAGCAGAGAAATGCAATCCTTGCCTGACTCTGAAGCCATCTCTCTGCGGGCACCTGCAGGATATTCTCAGCATGGGCAGATCTCTTTTCTGTTTTTCAATTGAGATTAAGGTTTTCTCACACCAAGATCAAAATTAGTTTTTGTGATATTAGCTGGTGATGGAGGACAATTAAGGGAGAGGAAGGGCCAGGAAGGAAGGCCGAGGAATTACAAGGGCCTGTGGGCCAGGAGTAGATTTCCCAATTTCCTCCATCTGGCAGGGACTAAGAAGGGTTCCCAGACTGCCCCCCACTTCCCCGCCTAGTCCTCAGATGGACAGGAAGTCTTGGTCGGAGGTCTAGGACCCTCACTCTGGTGTGAGCACAATTAGTGTCAAGCCAAAAGCCCCACAGCTCCAGATCTCACTGGCTTTTTCTGGCCCCTCTAATTTCTGTGCATAGGGGTATGCCTGGAAACCCTCCTTGCCTTTACCAGCTTCAAGAGCCATGAACTAGCAATGGCCACGCCCAGCCCTTCTATCCTTCTGCCAAGCACAAGAGCCTTGCAGGGGCTGCTCTTACCTGTTGCTAGCACTCCTAATGTGAACATGTGTGTACCTGTGTGTGCATGTGTGTTTTTGTGTGTTCACACATGTGCCTATACATTGCCCATGAGGCCTGGCTGGTACATACTGCTTCTTCCCCTCTTCTGGCCCACATTATCTTCCTCTCACCTACACACTTCCTGTCAGACAGACATAAATGGAGGCCACAGTGTGGAACTACCATGGTCACACATAGACATGTTCCATCAGGAGCCCTGCATGGAGGCTGAGAGACCTAGTCTTACCCCCCTCACCACTACAGGATTGTGTCTATGGGACTGTAGGTCTCACTGGCCTTTATTTTGGAAAATTCAAGCATGGCAAGAGATGTCCTTAGGTCTCTTTCCTAGGGAATCTGAGGAGAACAGAAAGGACCAGCCCCAGTGGCCTGAGAATCAGAGCACAGGACTTGGTACTCTTGGGGCAGTGGAAAGAGTTCACTCCAGTTCCTTGCTCTAATGCTCAGTCAACCTGGATGTGCTTTGGAGGTAGCAAAGGAAAGAGATGCCCCACAGTGGCTGACCTACACAGATCATTGAAAATTTCAAGCTGAGAGTTAGTTTAAAGCAAAGCATGGTGCTTATTTGGCCAGTTATGCAAATTGCTTGCTGCAAAGCCCTCTGGGAACTGCAATTATTGAAGAAGGTGAAGCAATAGGATTAAAGATGGAAAAGGAGAATTGCAGGATTCTGCAGTTGCTGGGAGCACATGCCCTGGAGTGGGGTTTTTATCCTTCCAGTCTGGCAAAGCAGGCTGAGCCCTTCCCAGACCACAGAGAGTGTACTCAGCAGACTGCAGGTACACAGGCCATCCCACACCACAGTCCACATCCCACATCCCAGTCACACCACGGGGCCATTCTTTGATTTTCTCTGGGAAGGAGGCTGTGGCATCTGGTTCCAAGTCACCCTCCAATGTCCATATTCTCCTGTAATTCCTCTCCCTGGATATTCTGCTCCAGCAATGGGTGATACAGGAGACATGACTACGTCACTTTTCTGTTTCTACCTTGTTTCCTTTTACTCTAGGAAAAGCCAGAACCAGGTTTGCAAAGACACTTAAGCAGCCTCTGAGAGAGGTCTTTAAAGTGAGGACCCAGGAGCCTCCAAATGCTGCCTTGCCAGTCAGAAAGATGGGCCATCATGAAGCTGTGCATCCAATGCAGGGCTTCTAGCCCTAGAGAAGCCTCAGCCCTAGCACAGCAGCTTGAACTTCATAAGAAACTCTAAGCCAGAGGCTGTACAGTTGGGTCTTCCCCACAGTTCTAACCCGAAGAAACCACTAGTGTCAGCAAACATTTAGTGTTACTTGAAGACACTGTTTTGGGCTTGTTAAGTATCAGTAAGTGACTAATACAGGTGGTACTTAGGAGGCAATTGTAACTGTTACTCAGGTATGGGGAAGCCCGCAGGTGAGGAGACAATTGCCATTGAAAAGACAGCTTGTTAGAGGTCTCAAAGGAACAGTGTGCCATGCCATACAGAGCCACATAGGGCAACATTAGATTTAATTTGAGAGACAAAGGCATCTTGAATATGGGCCTGTGGCCTCCAAAACAGGCATGTGTACCACAAAGTAGGTAGGTTGAGGCATACCTTGCTCATCTCAGTGAGTCTGAGAGTGAGGGACTATCTCTGGGTGCTGGCTTTGGGACAGAAAGGAAGACACCGTGTAGAGTAAGTGGGTAGACTATGGATTTCCTTATGGCAGGCATCTCCCAAGTGTCAGCTCTCCCTGGGAGGGGTAGATTCTCCGGGTTAGCCAGGCTTGTAGGGTATCTGAGCATCAAAAAGATAGAAAGCAAAATGCTGTCATTCTCCTGATTGTCAACATGACTAGATTTAGAGTCACTTAAGAGACACACCTCTAGGAGTGTCTTTGAGTACATTTCCAGAGAATATAAACTGAGGAGAGCCTGCCCTGACTGTGGGAATCTCATGAATTGAACTCCTACCATAAATAAAAAGGGGGAAAAAAGACGGGCAGGAGCCTGTGGGATGCCAGTGTTCACTGCTCTCTGCTTCCTGGTCTGTGAGGATGTGAGCAAGCAACCCCACCCCACACTCCTGCCACCACCAGTGTTGGCTTCCTGTGCTGCCTTCCTCGCCATAATGCTCAAATCCTGGGCCAAAAGAAATCTCTACTTTGAATTATTTTTTGTTAGGTATTTATTTGGCCACAGTAAAAAGAGAGGGAACTAATACCAGGGAGAGGCACAGGCCAGAGCCACAGGGATCTTCCACTCATGACCTGGCTTTTTGTTTCTGGGAGCCCAAGACCTAGAGGAGCAGCTCAGAGACCCCAGCTGAGGATCCTGGGGATGCCTGGGTCCCAGAGTGGCTCCAAAGAGACAGAGGACTTCCTATACTTGCAGTGCCCTGTCCTTCAGGACTGTCTGGCAACTCCCTACAGTACGGGGCCTGAAGACCAAGTCTACAAGGCTGTCCACAGTCTGTACACAGCTGCCTCTGTGGTCTTGTTGTCTCCTCCAAATCTATCCCTACCCATGAGTACTACCCACCTCTTAGAGCGGGTCCTCATTAGTCCCAGGGAAAGAGAAGTCCTCAGTGAACTTCATACCTCCACATATGCCATTCCCTTGGCCTGACAAACCCCACACTGGAGATCTCACTTGAAAGGCTACGCCTCTGCAGAGCCCCTGCCACCACAGCAGGCTAGGTTCCCTCTGCACACACTCAGCAATGGATGATTCTATCCATCCATCTCTAGAATTCCCTGGGAGCAGCGCTGTGATTTATTCTCCCTTGGATCTTTATCACATGGCACTAGGTCTGGTACATAAGAAATGTCTTTGTTAAATGACTAAATCAATCTGTTGAAGAACAAATGTGGCACTGTGAAATTCTTTCTCACCCTTAGGATCCTATTTGGCCACCTCGAATCATTATAGTCATCATTAGCACCACCACCTTCTATCACCACCACCACCATCACCATCATTACCCCTATAACCACCACCAACTCATTATCATCACATCATCATCACCACCATCACCATCACCACCACCATCATCACCACCACCACCATCATCACCACCACCACCATCATCACCATCATCACCACTACCACAACCACCACCATCACCATCATCACCACCACCACCATCACCATCATTACC
>PVIH01017856.1:0-40429 GCA_004025045.1 Sigmodon hispidus | reverse complement strand
ACATCCATTTGCCTGCAAATTTTAGGATATCATTTTTTCTTATTGGTGAGTAGTATTCCATTGTGTAGATGTACCACAGTTTGTTAATCCATTCTTCAGTTGAGGGACATCTAGGTTGTTTCCAGGTTCTTGCTATTACAAATAATGCTGCTATGAACATAGTTGAGCTAATACCTTTGGAGTGTGAATGTGCCTCTTTCGGGTATACATCCAGAAGTGGTATTGCTGGGAACTTGGGGAGATTGATTCTCAATTTTCTGAGAAACTGCCATACTGCATTCCAAAGTGGCTGAACAAGCTTACACTCCCACCAATAATGGAGTAGGGGGAACAAGCTTACACTTCCACCAATAATGGAGTAGTGTTCCCCTTGATCCGCACCCTCTCCAACATAGGCTGTCATCTGTGCCTTTTATCTTAGCCAATCTAACAGGTGTTAGGTGGTATCTCAAAGTTGTTTTGATTTGCATTTCTCTGATGGCTAAAGATGAGGAGAACTTTTTAAGGTGCCTGTCAGCCATTCATAATTCCGATGCTGAGAATCCCTTTTTCGATCTGAACCCTATTTTTTGATTGGGTTATTGAAGGTTTTGGGCTCTAGATTCTTGAGCTCTTTATGTATCTTAGAGATCAGTACTCTACCACTTGTAGGGTTGGTGAAAATCGTTTCCCATTCTGTAGGCTGTCATTTTGTCCTATTGACAGTGTCCTTGGCTTTACAGAAGCTTCCTAGATTCAGGAGATTCCGCTTATTGATTGTTGGTCTTAGTGTCTGTGCCACTGGTGTTATATTTAGGAAGTGGTCACCTATGCCAATTCGTAGAAGTGTATTTCCCAATTTCACTTCTATCAAGTTCAAAGTGGCTGGGTTTATGTTGAGGTGTTTAATCCACTTGGATTTGAGTTTTGTGCAGGGTGACAGGCTCAGATCTATTTGCATTTTTCTACACACTTCCATCCAGCTATGCCAACACTATTTGTTAAATATACTATCTTTCTTCCATTGAATGTTTTGGGCCTCTTTGTCAAAGATCAGGTGTTCATAGGTTTTTGGGTTAATGTCTGGATCCTCAATTTTATTCCATTGATCCAAAAGTCTGTTTTTATGCAAGTACCAGGCTGTTTTTATTACTGTAGCTCTATAGTAAAACGTGAAGTCAGGGATGGTGATACCTCCTGAGGTTCTTTTGTTGAGAAAAATTGTTTTGGCAATCCTGGCTTTCCTGTTATTCCAAATGAAATTGAGTATTGTTCTTTCAAGGTTCAAAAAATATTGTGTTGAGATTTTGATGGGCAGTCCATTGAATCTGTAGATTGCCTTTCGTAGAATTGCCATTGGTAAGACGTTGATCTTACCAATCCAGGAACTTGGGAGAGCTTTCCATTTTCTAATATCCTCTTCAATTTCTTTTTTCAGTGATTTAAAATTTTTGTCAAATAGGTCTGTTACTTCTTTGGTTATAGTTACTCCAAGATATCTAATACTATTTGCAGCTATTATGAAGGGTAATGTTTCCCTTATTTCATTTTCAGCTCTTCTATCTTTAGTGTATAGAAGGGCTACTTATTTTTTTGAGTTAATCTTGTATTCTGCTACATTGCTGAAGGTGTTTATCAGCTGTAGCAGTTCCTTGGAAGAATTTTGTGGGTCACTTATGTATACAATCATATCATCTGCAAATAGAGATAGTTTCACTTCTTCTTTTCCCAATTTGTATCCCCTTAATCTCTTTTCGTTCCCTTATTGCTTTAGCTAAGACTTCAAGAACTATATTGAATAGATAAGGGGAGAGAGAATATCCTGGTCTGGTTCCTGATTTTAGTGGGATTACTTTGAGTTTTTCTCCATTAAGTTTGATACTGGCTGTCAGCTTCTTGTAAATTGCCTTTATTATATTTAGGTATTCTCCCTGTATTCCTGATCTCTCCAGAGCTTTTATCCTAAAGGAGTGTTGGATTTTGTCAAAGGCTTTTTCAGCATCTAAGGATATGATAATGTGGTTTTGTTCCTTTAGTTCATTTATATGATGGATAATATTTACAGTTTTTTGTATGTTAAACCAGCTCTGCATTTCTGGGATGAAGCCTACTTGGTCGTGGTGGATGATATCTTTTATACATTGTTGTATACGGTTTACCAAAATTTTGCTGAGAATTTTCGCATCAATCTTCATGAGGGAAATTCGTCTGTAATTCTCCTTCTTTGATGTGTCTTTGAGTGGCTTGGGTATTAGGGTAATTGTGGCATCATAAAAGAAATTTGGTAATATTGCTTGAGTTTCTATTGTGTGAAATAGTTTGAGGAGTAACGGTAGTAATTCTTCTTTGAATGTCTGTTAGAATTTGGCACTGAAACCATCTTGACCAGGGCTTTTATTTTTGGGGAGGTTTTTAATGACAGCTTAAATTTCCTTAAGGGTTATAGGCCTGTTTAGGTAATTAATCTGATCTTCATTTAATTTTGGTAGATGGTACCTGTCCAGGAAGCTGTCCATTTCTTCTAGGTTTTCCATTTTTGTGGAATACACATTTTCAAAATATGATCTAATAATTCTCTGTATTTCCTGGGGGTCTGTTGTTATGTCCCCCTTTTGATTTCTGATTTTGTTGATTTGAACACACTCTCTTTCTGTTTTTTGATTAATTTGGCTAAGGGCTTATCTATCTTGTTAACTTTCTCAAAGAACCAACTCTTAGATTCATTGATTCTTTTTATTGTTCTTTTTGTTTCAATTATATTGATTTTAGCTCTAAGTTTGATTATTTCCTGCTGTCTACTCCTTCTAGGTGAGTTCGCTTCTAATTGTTCTAAGGCTTTCAGCTGAGCTATTAGGTCTCTAGTATGGGATTTCTCTTGTTTTTTTTTATAGGCATCTAGCGCTATGAATTTTCCTCTTAAGACTGCTTTCAATGTGTCCCACAAGTTTGGATACATTGTGGATTCATTTTCATTAAATTCTAGGAAGACTTTGATTTCTTTCTTAATTTCTTCCTTGACCCAGAGGTTGTTCAGCTGAGTGATGTTTAGTTTCCATGAGTTGGTAGGCTTTCTTTGGGTTTTGATGTTGTTGAACTCTAACTTTAGGCCCTGGTGGTCCGATATGTTACAAGGGATTATTTCCATTTCTTTGTATCTGCTGATATTTGCTTTATGACCAATTATGTGGTCAATTTTGGAGAAAGTTTCATGAGGAGCTGAGAAATATGTATATTCCTTTGCCTTTGGGTGGAAGGTTCTGTAGATATCTATTAAATCCATTTGCATCATAACCTCTTTTAGACTCCTTTTTTCTCTGTTGAGGCTCTGTCTGGTTGATCTATCCAGGGTTGAATGTGGGGTATTGAAGTCTCCCACTATTAGGGTGTAAGAATTGATGTGACATTCCAGCTTTAGCAGTGTTTCTTTTACATAAGTAGGTGCCCTTATATTAGGGGCATTAATATTCAAGATTGAAATCTCCTCTTGACCAATTTTTCCTGTGATGAATAAGTAGTGACCATCTTGGTCCCTTTTAATTGCTTTTAGCTTAAAGTCTACTTTGTTAGATATTAGGATTGCAACCCCCGCTTGTTTCTTAAGACCATTTGACTGGAAAATCTTTTCCCAACCCTTTATTCTAATGCTGTGTCTGTCCTTGCGGTTGAGGTATGTTTCTTGTAGGTAACAGAAAGATGGCTTCTGCTGTTGTATCCATCTTGATAGTGTGCGACTTTTTATAGAAGAGTTGAGTCCATTGATATTAAGGGAAATTAGTGACCAGTGATTCATATTTCCTGCCATTTTTGGTGGTAACTTGTTTGTATTTCCTTTCTCTGGAGTATTCTTCTGTGTAATTATTGATTGTGATTTTGTGGGTGTACCTGGGGTCCTTAGGTGGGAGTTTTCCCTCTAATACTCTCTGTAGTGCTGTATTGGTAGATAGAGATTCTTTCAGTCTGACTTTGTCCTGAAATATCTTGTTTACTCTATTTATGGTGATTGATAATTTTGCAGGGTATAGTATTCTAGTTTGGCAGCCATGCTCTTTTAGCATCTGTATAACTTCTGACCAAGCCCTTCTATCTTTCATCGTTTCCATTGAATAGTCAGGCATTATTCTGATGGGTCTGCCTTTATATGTAAGTTGGCCCTTTTCTTTTGCAGCTCTTAAAAGTTTTTCTTTGTTCTGTATGTTTTGTGGCTTGATTATAATGTGGCACTGACTTTTTTTGGGGGTCATACCTATTTGGTGTTCTGTAAGCTTCTTGTATCTTTATAGGCATTTCCTTCTTTAGGTTAAAGAAGTTTTCTTCTATGATTTTATTGAAAACATTATATGTGCCTTTGAGCTGGTATTCTTCTCCTTCTATTCCTATTATTCTCAAATTAGGTCTTTTCATGGTGTCCCAGATTTCTTGAACATTTTGAGTTATGGCTTTTTTAGTTTTGCTATTTTCTTTCACTGATATATCTATTTGAGCTACTGAGTCTTCCACTTCAGAGATTCTATCTTCCATCTCTTGAACTCTGTTTGTTATGCTTGTATCTGTGGTTCTAGCTTTCTTCTTCAGATTTTCTATTTCCATCTTTGCCTCATTTTGTGCCTTTTTTATTGCTTCTATTTCAGCTTTTAGTTCCTGGCATGTTTCTTTCATAGATTTGTTCATCTCTTCCAATTTTTTGTTTGTATTTCCTTCTATTTCTTTAAGGCTATTTTTCATATCTTCTTTGAGAGCTTCAATGATCATCAAAAAGGAATTTTTGGTGTTGCTTCCTTCTGTTTCCTCTTCATTGCTCAGTTCAGGTCTTGTATTTGTAGAATTGCCACTTTCTTCTGGAGTTACCTTGTTGTTCTTTGTATTATTATGTAAGTTTTTACTCTGGCATTTGTCCATGGCTTTAATGGTTCATGATTAATTAGGTAACTCCTGGTCAGTTGTGGCACTCGGGCTTGTGTGTCTCCTGTGACCTCTGAGAAAAAGGTCTGTTCAATCACTACTTCTGCACTGTGAAGGGGACTGAATTTCAAGTCTTCAATCTTTCTCTATTTGACCAATTAGAGATGGGGTGGTGGCCGTGCAAACTCCCTCAGCAGCAGCTGTGGGGACTGTGACAGGCAGAGTTTATCCCTGCCTGCTCCAGAGTGCCTATAAAGATACAAGAAGCTTACAGAACATCAAATAGATATAAACCCCGCAAAAGTCTGCTCACTACATAATAATCAAGCCACAAAACATACAGAACAAAGAAAAAATTTTAAGAGCTGCAAAAGAAAAGGGCCAACTTACCTATAAGGCAGATCCATTGGAATAACTCCTGAGTATTCAATGGAAATGATGAAAGCAAGAAGAGCTTGGTCAGAAGTTACATAGACACTGAAAGACCATGGCTGCCAACCTAGAATACTATACCCAGCAAAAATCACCATAGTTGGAGTGAACAAGATATTTCATGACCAAGTCAGACTGAAACAATACCTACCTACCAATCTGACCCTCCAGAAAGCATTAGAGGGAAAACTCCAACCTAAGGATCCCAGATACACCCAAGAAATCACAAACATTCAATAATCCCATAGTAGAAAAGCCCAGAGAAAGGAAATATAGAACCTACAACCAAAAATAACAAGAAACATCAATCAGTGGTCACTAATATCCCTTAATATCAATGGACTCAATTCACATATAAAAAGAAACACACAATAACAAGATGGATACAAAAACAGAAGCCATTCTTCTGGTCCATAAAAGAAACACATCTCAACCACAAAGACAGACACAGGCTCATTTTCCAATCAGATGATCCTAAGAAACAAGCTGGTGTTGCCATCCTAATATCTATCAAAGTAGACTTCAAACTAAACTCAATTAAAAGAGACCAGGATGGACATTACTTATTCATCTCAGGGAAAATTGATCAAGATGAGATTTCAATCCTGAATATTTATGCCCCTAATATAAGGGCACCTACCTATGTAAAAGAAACACAACTAAAGCTCAAATCCCACATCAATTCTCACACCTTAATAATGGAACACTTCAATACCCTACTTTCATCCTTGGATAGGTCAAACAGACAGAGACTCAACAGAGAAATAAAGAATTTAACACAGGTTATAATGTGAATAAAGGAGTTAGCAAGCTATATGCCTGGGCCCAGGTCTATCAGCGTAAAGTTAATGTAAGCGCCTGTGTGTTTCTGTGGGACTGTGGGTCCATACCGTGAGGTTAGGCCTGAAAGTCGGAGCCAGAAACTACTACCACATCCCCCACCCTACCCAGAGTAGCAGGACGAGTGATCTGCTATATTAATCTCTTCTTTGTTCTATTGATACTGGCTTTCTCAGTGGATCTGCTATGCTGGATTTGTGCCTCACAGCACTGGGGTTACAGTCACCAGTGGCCATGCTCATTTTTTTAATCAGTGCTGAGAAATGCAGATGTTCTTATTTTACATTTTTAAAACAACTTGAAATTTGCATAACAAACTATTATCATAATTGCTGTTAATACTCATAATAAATCTTAAAAGTGAGATTCATTCTTCAAATGAAACTTTGTCACTCATTTTTGCACACTATGAAAACTTCAAGCTAAATCAGTATAAAAGTTTATGTCAACAATGACACTTTATACTTACATTATATCAGATTTATTCTGCTTAAAATTATTGAATTAGTAATACTTCAAGGTTAAATTTCAAGTCTCAAATGTCAAAAAAATAGGCTCTGTGAAATATTTTAAAGATCACGTGAGAAATCTCTGCTTTATTTATTTTAATTTCTCTGCTTTAAGAAGAACTTGCCTACCTTCTTAACCCCATTGCTTCTTTCGTCTATCATTTGGTTGTACAACAGAATGTGGCAGATGTGTTTCTCACTGTTAAGGTATGTTGAGATCAAGATTGCTTTTACAAGTGTATGGACAAAACTTTATCAAGTTGAAATGTAAGCCTGATCTTTAGCAATGACATCTGGATTCCATGACATGCTGATGTAGGAGGAGCATTCACTTTCATGCCTATGCTTGTCATTTGTTTGGCTGTGGCATCTGGAAGCCAAAAGGGTTCATGTTTAGTTGCTTGTGTTGGTGGAAAATCTGCCCTTACTTTGACCTTTCTGTCTTTAGCTCCCACACTGAAGACGTAATTCTTTTGCCGGGCTGAAGTCCAAAGATTGAGGTTTGAAGGGTACATTGGGTTGAGATTTGCAATGTGTATACACTGTTAATAGTTTGAGTTTTGCAGTAAAAGACTATGTCT
Source organism: Sigmodon hispidus (assembly GCA_004025045.1). NCBI lineage: Eukaryota > Metazoa > Chordata > Mammalia > Rodentia > Cricetidae > Sigmodon > Sigmodon hispidus. The sequence continues at coordinate 33,189 of PVIH01017856.1, read as the reverse complement.
TCGTTGGCTGTAGAATTTCTTATTTTAAGAAATAAGTTATCAAGAGAATTTTTTCAGCTCTCTTCCTTCTTTATTAAGCCTCCTTATTTGGGGAAGAACAAGTCCTGACTAGAAAAGAGTAAAAATTGCTTGTGGTTTCTCCAAAAGAAGCCTGATACCTGTTTCATGCCTTCCAAAGAATTTGGGCTCATAGTGTAAATAAATTTAAAACACATGCTTTTCTTTATTATATTATCTAATAAATTAATGTCACAAAAGAAAAATACCTTAAGTTTATTTCACATAAGAAACAATTGAATTTTCTTATCTGCTTGTAGTTAGTAATTAAAAACTAACAATAACTGTTAGAATTCTAAGAAGCACTATATATATGTAGTATATACACATACATATCTTTTTTAAAAAAAAAAACTTTATTTATTTATTTATTTATTTGCCTTGGTGTTTGCCTGGAACTGGAACTACAGACAGTTGTTAGCTGCCATGTGGGTGCTGGGAATCGAACCCGGGTCCTCTGGAAGAGCAGACGGTGCTCTTAACCGCTGAGCCATCTCTCCAGCCCCACACATACATATCTGTAATATATGCTTCCCTTAGAATAAGTTTTATAGTATTATTCTTACTTTTAAATTATTTCTTTTCATTTTGAGATGTTAATATGTGCCTAATCCCTTTCCTCACTTCAAATATACCCCTCCTCAGACTCTTTGAAATTCATAGCATGTTTTTCATTAATTATTGTTTTATACATTTATGTATTTGTGAGTATATGCATATTTACATATAAATATAACCTGCTTAGTTTGTATAATGTTCCTCATATGTACGTTTTCAGGACTGACCATTTGGTATTGAATAGACAACTGATGTGCTGTTCTTAGGGAAAATCTATTTTTTCCATTCTCAGCATTTCTTTGTTGCCCATAGTTCTTTGTGTACGGTTGAAACATAATGTCTTTTCCTGTTTACTTTGACATGTGCATGGGTGTCATCCCTGTTCTGTGATGTTTAAACAGTCATGTTAATGAGACTTGAGAGGCAGCTTCTCAAATTCCCTGCAAGAGCCTGTTTCTTGGCTCCTACAATCTTTTTGGCCCCTCTTTCACAATTTTTAAAATGAAATAATTCTATACTTTATTAAGATAAGGCCTTGCTATGTATCCCTCAGTGTCCTGGAACTTGTTATGTACTTTAGTCTAGCCTAAAACTTTTGATTCTCCTGCCTCAACATATTGAGTGCTACGATTACAGGTTAGTGCTATCACATTCTGTAAACCTAACATTTACATTTATAGCAGGCTATTAGGACAAATGAAAAATCAAAATGTATTCAAAAGATGATTGTTATGTTGGTAACTGAGTTGGGGAAACTGCTATATTGTGCAAAGAGGCAGAAGAAGATGTTAAAAACAAATACTAACTTTATGCCTCATGTGGAGCAGGCTAAAATGCACACACTGATTCTTTCTCATAATGGGGTGCCAGGGGAACCTTGTTAATAATGCATCATGCAAAACATTGGCACAAGGTATAGCAATAACTTGCAATATATCTACATGCCAAATAACAGAGGATCATAGCTCCTGAGTACTTTCTGTGTAGTAGAGTGTTGTATTCACTATTTGAGATACTGATTTGTTCCCAAGAACAACTGATGTTGGTTGAAATAACACTGCTGTGCTACCTAGACATGAAATTGAATGTGTGAGACAATTTTATTGAAATAAAAAAGAAGATTGCTAAATACTGTGAATATTTTGTGAGTGTCCAGGGAGATTTTTCTTGATGTATGTTGCTAAGGGATTCTGAAAACAGCTTATGAAATTAACATTAATTATTATTTATGCTGATGCTTACTTCAGTCAGGTGTATGTGTGTGTACTGAATGTAATTTCCATCACAGGCTTTTAAAGCTGTCTCCATAGTGATGACCAATAAGAAGCAAGCATTTCACGGGTTTCTTTTTCACAATACATGACACAATTTTCTCTTTTTATGTCCTTCTGTTTGTCCTCTGTACACCATTATTACCAGCCTCCATGGCAACAGCCAATAAGCTCTTGAGCATACCTCCTTCACCTTCTGTGTGTGTTCCTTTCTGTGTGCCCTCATGCACTTAGTGATATCATAAAACATCTGAAATTCTACATACCCAAACAATTGGCTTTATGCCTCTAAAGACCTCCTTATTCTTTATGTTTTCAGAATAGCACTAATTCAAGTTGTCTTAAAATATTTTTACCTCCCCAGCTTGTCCATTTCCATCAAATACACATGTGTCTTCTCTGATATGAGTTTCATAGATATATTTTAGAAACATAGAATCTTTGTGTTGGCATAGCTAATTATTGGCCAACTGTCCTAACTGCTAAACTACATTTCTGAATACAGATTAGCTTTTTAAGTTTCACAAAATGTTTTCATTAAAAAGATGTAATTTTATTCATACATTTTGATATTTCATGCTATTTTTTACAAAAATCTAAAACACTTTAGTTTTGGATTTTATTGCTTCAGAAACAATAGCCATTAAAGTGATTTCTCTGTGTACATTTACTTTTTTTCCCCTAAGGGTAAAGGAAAACATTAAATCTGTTCCCACAAAACTTGATTATTTTAGCAAATAATCATTTGCTGAACTGCCTTGATGAGATAATGCTACATGAAAAAGAACAGAAAGTGATCTAAAAAATACAGGGCTATTTTTAAACGTTCTAGCTATTAGAGCATGTAACTAAAAATACATATTGATCTTTCTCTCCCCCTCTCTCTTTGCTTATGAAAGAAGAATAAAAATGAATAACAATTTGATCTAGTATATTAATGCAAATACAGTGTCATTAGAATGTTGGATAATTATCGCAGTTCTTTAACATATTTGGATTGTTTTTGGATGCATGTTTTTTGCAGTAGTATACATTATTCATATTTAGGGTTTAATTATTAAATGTCTTATAGTGATATCTTAATTTTAACTAATTAATTTGATTGAGATCAAATGACATCAGTCATAAAATTTTCTAGATTCAAATGATTAACTCCAAATAAATTTATGAACCAGTGTACAGGGAAGCCACACTTTCATAAATCATTCTCTGAATGCATTTTAACTTCTTCCTTGGAAAAAAACTATTTCTTTATTTTCTATACCTCCCATAATGAACAGAAATGAATTAAAACTTTTGGAACTTTCTGCCTTAAATTATTATAAATGTAATTCTGTTATTGCTTGTTATTAAAGCAGGTAACACAAAGGTGAATTTACTTTTATAAATCTAAGCACAGATGAAAGGAAAGTAAAAAAATTGAAGTTAAATCAATACATTTAGTGTTTTTATTTGAAGTCAAAAGAGTCAAAACATTTGACAAAATAGAAATTTGGGTGACTATATCAAAAATATAATGATATCAACATAGTGTACATTTACACGGTAACTATAAGACTGAAGTAAGGTCTAGACTATCCTGGTATTTAGATGTTCATATTATTTTTCCTTCTTAAAAATTATTCTCTTATATACTGCATCTTGACCACAGTTTCCCCTCCCTTCTCTCTCCCAAGATCCCCCCTCCCCAATTTCCCCTCAGTGCGTTGACATTCACTCTGGTTTTAAGTTGACCAGATGTCATTACATTGTAACTGTTCAATATCCACTTCGTTTGATCCTTGTCTTAGGAGCAGGTGCTGAGTCTATTTCATTTAATGTGTGATTAAGTTATCACATAAAATGAGTTTTTCTAGTGCCACAATTATGCTTTTCTCACAGAACAGTTTTTAGTCATGTCACTTCAGTTTTTCATATTTCAGGTAGGCAATAATGTGGTGATATGTTATATATTTAATAAAACCTGGAATATCAAGAGATCAACTCCTTCCAACTAGGCAGAATGCACACCATTAGTCCCATCATGTGGAAGGCAGAGATGTTCTGGATCTCAAGGAATTCAAAGGATAACAGAGCAGTGGTAACTTACACTTTAGTTTCATCATGAGGATTCAGAGGATCTCTGTGAGTACAAGGCCAAACAGCAAGGCACACACCTTTAATCCCATAACTCCAGAGGCAGAGATCTTTCTGTGTTCTGTGAGTTCAAGGTTAACTACCAAATATAAGTAGCTCACATCTTTAATCTTAACCTGGATGGGATACAGCTTGGTGAAGAAGGTATTAAAGGCAGACATAGGAAGACAAAGAGAGCATTAGAAGTGACCTCCAGTGAGGCTGAGGAAGCTGGAAGATAGCTGGGTGAGATTTGACTGTGGTGTTTCCTCTCTCTGATATTTCAGCCTTTCCCCAATATCTGGCTCTGAGTTTCTTTTAATACAACTAAAATTCGTGCAACACAATAACTCTAGTTCAATTTAAGATGGCAGAAAACAACACTCTTTAGCATTTTAAGGTTGTTTTTTTTTTTGTTACAGTTCTGAAAACAAGTTGCATTTAGAATCAATATTCATGGGTTAGGTCATCTACTCTGTGTTCATACTACAGCTTTCCCATTCTGATTCAAAAGTCCTTAGTGGCTAGACCTCACTACTGTAATAGTCTCTAGTGTCACCATGTTTGAGGCATGCTTGGTCCAGTGCTCCATCAGAAGAATGTTCTGCCAGTGCTCTGGGACCTCATCAATGAGGCCTACTGGGACATCGGCTCAGTGGCATGAACATGCAGAGCATAGAATTTTTTCACATCTTGACCTGTGCTCCAAAGCCTTTCTCTGGTACCACTGTGACCACAACCTGATTATGGGCCTGAACCTTGTCATTGTATCAGAAATCCTAAAATGTACTGTTAATAAAGACTTCATTACATTATGGGGTGAAATCAATGAAGATACCTTTAGTGCTTGAGTTTGAAACACCACATTTAGAGAAAGTTTCAGATTATGATATGGAGTTAATAAATTTAGATATTGAACAATTACCGTCTAAGAACAGGAGTACAGCTTTGTGTAATAAAGATGCCTTCTGGTGAGTTTGTACCTATATGCTGATACCTTAGACATGTTGGAGATATTGTTGTAATAGCTTGTGCAAAGGCCAGGGTGAAAGTATCTTCAAGTAGAGAGCATGGAAATGGAAACTTTAAGTTATCACCAAAATGTAATGTTGATACAGCAGAAAGCTCTAACCATGGAAGTGAGTGACCCAGTTACACTAACATTTGCACAAAGGTACTTGGATTTTCTCACAAAAGTCTCTATGTTGTCTTTTACAGTAACACTTAGTGTGCTGCAGATGTACTCTTGTTTTAGAGTATAAAATTCTAACATGGGACACTTTGAATATTATTAGGCTCCCACAATGAGAGATGAAGAAGGACCTTGGGCATTGATAGAATCTGCAAAAGTAAGCCTTTGAGAACTGCTTTTGAGATGCCAGAAATGTTTTGATCTTTTCACCAAGTTTGTACCTGAATACAGATGTATATATCTTCTGTAAATAACCTACTTTTTTTCTTTCCATGCTTTATAACTTCGAAGTAAAAACTGATTTTGTTAACCTAAACATTTCTTCCTTAGAAATACTGGTGGTATTTATAACAAGAGTCTTACATATAAATGCCATTTAAAAAGTATTTTTCAATTTAAATGAAATTAACTGAATATTTAAAAAAAGAAATTAATATTTACACCAAAAACTTACTTGGTTAACAGGAAGTGAAAGTGATTTGCCCCCGCTTGCACCTATTTTTCATGTTGACTGTAGGTGGACTTTTCTGTCTCACCAGTCAGTTCCTAATAACTACCCAGATACTTAATATTAATTATAAATGCTTGGCCAATGGCTCAGGCTTGTTACTAGGTAACTGTTGCAATTTAAATTAGCCTACATTTCTTATCTACCCTCTGCAACATGGAAGTAGCTTATTTCAAAATGGTATATTTATCTTGCTTTTCTGTATCTCTCAGGACTCTTGAGACTCCCCTTTTCTTCTTCCCTGTATCTTCTGTGTCTGGCTCTCTCGACTATATCGTCTGCCTTGCAACTGACCAGTCAGCTCTTTTATTAAACCAGTCAGAAGGTGCCTTGGCAAAGACATATCTTCCCAGTATACAAAAGGATTATTCTGTAACAGTTGACATCTTAATTTCGTTGACCCATGAATTTTTGTTCATTGTCTTTATAAAGCTATATTATTAGAATATATTTATTGAGTTCTATTTATAAGCTTACAAAAATGACACAAAGTTAATTTTGTCAAGCCAGTACTAATGGTCAAATTTCTGTAATCTAGACAGTGTCCTATATATTTATATACATTTGTTCAGTTTATCTAATCCTACAGGCCTGCCATTGTTATACCCTGCTTTACAAATAAAAAGGATGGTATATAGAAATAATATGTAATTTCTTGAGCCGTATTTTTAATGAGAGAAAGAACTGGATTTTAATCTTGACAATCTGGCCCTGAGTTAACTTCTACTGTATGTTCATGTGAGTTTCAAGTATTTTTTTAATCTTATTTCACTGTAGGACGCAAAGTATATTTTACCTTTATTAGACTATAGTAGATGTAGAGTAACATTTCTGAACAATAGCTTTAATCAAACTATAAAAATTGGTATATAAATAGAAAATCCTGCAAGGGAAATAAAATGCTCTCCGAAGTATAGAATAGAATAGTTCTCTTTCTCCTTTCTGAGTCATTTGTATTTGGGTTCATAAAAGCTACTACCTTACTGACTTACACTGTTTGTTTTGGAGAGGTGACAATGTATCACTGCTTTCCACCAGGACTCTTTCCTGTGTATCCCTGTAATCTATAGCACCAAGCGGAGGACTTCCACAGCTCAAGTGCTATCTAACTTTTTGCAGCACTCCTGGAAAGCAAGAGAAACTGTCATTCTTAGTTGAGAAGCAACATTGGGAAACCAAGATGAAGCCTCTAATAAATGTCATACTTTTATTTAGCTGATGCCCTTTGCCTTTTGGGTTGTGTTTCTTTATCTCATGCTTTTATGCTAAAATTTCATAGTATTGGCCTTACAATGCAGGGCTAAGTCTGCGGTGTGCTTCTGCCGACTTGCTTTGTCTGTAAGACACATCGAAGGTAATGTGGGAATATGAGGAACCTCCATATTCTAGTCAGCTTCCCCTCCACCTCTCCCACCCTTCTCCCTCTCTTATGCTCTTTTTCTCTCTATCTCTGCCTTTTGTCTCTCTATATGTCCTCTTCACTTTCTCCATATACACCCTAGCACATATACTTGATTTTATTTTTTTTTATCTTGGAAAATACAATGCAAATATTTATATAGTACTTCATGACAATACTAATGAAAATCAAAATTAGCCAAAATTATCACTGTGCAACCAGACTATTCTGTCCATTTTGTCACCAGCACAAGTATTTTAATGGAAGTAAGTACAATATTGGAGGCCCCAAAGAAAGTCTTTGTTTTATCCAAATTGTATCCCCATTGAATGGTGGAAGCTGTAAGTTCTTTTTAAAAAATTGACAAAAAAAAATTTAAAAAGGATACCAAATTCAAACTAAACAAACAACAACAACAACAAAAAATAGATATTTTCCTAACAATTTTGTAAGAAGTGGGAGAGGAGAACTCAGATTGCAGAGCATCCACTGAAAACTTGCATCTTCCAGTTAGTCATTTTCACATTCTCTGCTTTCTTCAGTGCTCCTCTTTCTTGCCAGACTCTACTATTCTGGCCTCTCATTCACCTTCGTCAATTCTCAGCCAGAAACCCAAGCAATTTATGTCCATCCCCTTTTCCCAACTTACATTTTTCTCTTGTCTAAAGCATCAGCCATTTGTACCACCCAGGCCCAGATCCACGGCTATGAGTTGGTCCATCCCAACATTCACTAAATCTTAAAACTGCTGGAGCAATGTGAAGGGAGCAAACCTACAGATCCCAAACAGCAGGATTTTCATGACACAGGACAACAGGATGTCCAAGAGGAGCCCTGGTGAGAGCCTATTGTGGTGGTGTAGCAGAAGCCAGAGGCCTTGAGCCAGACAAATGGCCAATAACAGTGAACACTTGCAAATAAAGATGAATGGACCAGAGGGAAAACTGTGTAACTCAATGGGCCACACTACAGCTTCCAAGATAAGATTCTTTACGTTGTTGTTTGGTTGGTTGGTTTTTTTGTTTGTTTACTGTCTTTGGTTTGGTTTTTGGTTTCCTTCTCCTTTAATTTGGTTTTGTTTAGAGGGGGATTTTGCAAGAAGAGAGGGAGGAGGCCAAGCAACAGAGAGAACTGTGGGATCAGAAAACATGATGTGAAATCCACAAAGAATCAATAAAAGTAAAATAAAATAATAAAAAAAAGAATCAGCCATCTGATATTTGTGAGGCATGGCCCTCTAGAGTGTAATTTCATCCTTTCCAATGAGATTTCACAGTTGACAAAATACATTTTTGATTTACATGCTCCAGTGGGCTGTTTCTCTAAACTTGTAGGTAGGACCTATGGGTTTTGTGCATAGGTCACTAGAAGTAGTAGAGAGTCCTATGAGGAAGAAATTAAATTTATAAAAGGAACACTTGCCTCATGCTTACTCTGGCCATTATATATAACTGACCTAGAGTACAGTACTGTCACCTTATTCATGGAGGACACAAATCAGGATCCCCATGGAAGCTGAAAGTGTATCTGTTAGCGATTCTTGAGTGTACTATGTTTAGTCTCATCAGACTAACATAATAACCAGGACAGCAAGGCTTTACATTGAGCAAAATGAAGTGGAATGGTGTGAGATTTCATTGCAACCTTCAGAATGATGGGCAACTTCTAAATTTTTAATTTCTAGAATGTTTCACTTAGTACTTTGAGAAGGTGATTGGCTGTGGATGACTAAGACATAAGAAAATAGACTGTGAAGACTAATATTTCAGAATTTACAGTAAAAGAGAAGGGAGAAAAAGAAGAAAAATTGGACTATTTTTCTCACTGAGTACTTCCAAAGACCACAGAAGCACAACTTTTTTTTATAGTCTTTTGTTATTCAAAGAATCTTTTAAGGTAGCCCCTAGAGTTATAGCTCTTCATCTCAACATCAGATAGTTCTGCTTTTCTCCCTTTAGCAAGGGTAATATAAGTTGTATGTTATCAGGACACACACACACACACACACACACACACACACACACACACACACAAACCTAATACCTATATGTAATGGATACCATGTTACTTTTTCAATCTTTTATTCTAAACAGAATTTGTAAACTGAAAGACTGGGTGTATTTGTAGAATCTTGGAGAATGTAACAACTGAAATGCAAAATATAAAATAAAATGAAATGTTTAATTTAGGCCAGAGCCCAGTTTTGAAATTTATACCACATTTCTGGTTTGTTCATTCTCTCCACCATGTCCCTCATTGTCTCATTTAAATTCAGAAATGCATAGGTTGTTTCAAAGTATTTTCTCTTCTGGGTTGATCTTACATAGCCATAAATTTATTTTTTGTGAGTATGGAGGTTTCGTTAATCCCAAAGTTGGGAAAAGAACCAAATCATCATGATCAAATTAACTACAGGAGACAATTAATTAAAGCAATCTTTTTAAATTCATATACACAGGCTGTGTCCTCTTTACACAGAGTTTAACAGGTCAGTGTTGGATATCAGGAAGACAAGGGTTTTATAACTCAGGGGTAGGGGTTTTCCAAGTGGGGGATTTGGTGGACAAAATAGGCATGGTTTTAAGTACAGAATAATTAGTCCTATGGACCTCATGAAACAAAGACATGGTTGCAAGGTGGGCATAACAAGGTAGTCATAACAACAGGAAGACGTAACAAGGTGGTCATATAACCTTTTGAAACAAAGGAAGAGTTGCAAGATGGTTATAAACAACTTGAAAGAAAGATATAATTACCACTCCTGGAAAATGCAGTGAGGAAACATTTGTAATTAAGGTCACAGGTGGGGCATAGCCTGTCTTTGAGAAACAGGTTTAATTTAAAAAGGAAGGAATGTCATTTGTCTTTACTAAAATGGCTTTTAAGCTTAAGATGGAGACAGCCTGGTTCTTCATTCCCCCTGTTGTCCTATGTATCTCTGTTAAATTCTTCATAGTGTCTTAAAATTCTTTATCTGGCATATACAAAGTTTGTAATGTATCAAAAGATGCATTGGTCATTCATAAATTATACCTGTTTGTTAGTGTAGATATAAGCTAAAGAAAACATATATTTGTAGTTTTCCACTCAGGAAATAGGCAATAGACAGGGAAACTGAGGGCTGTTGAATAATAGAAGTGGTTATGTGGAGTCCACTTGACCTTGAGAAGTGGATACAAGCCTTAATTTTTTTCCGCTACTTGAAGTTTCTATTACCATTGTTTGTAATCTGTATTGAAATTCATATGGTAGACAAAGCAGCCACCAGGTGTCTGTAAACAGCTGGAGTATACTCTTTTGTCTTTGAGTCTTTGAGTTGTCTTTGAGGAATTTGATTTATGAATTACTAGAGCATGTTCTTTTTTTTTCTCTAAGTCACAACCAAGTAAAAGCTATGACTTGGTTGGAAAGTATGAACACTTTCTTTTGTGTCCAGAGAGAAGGATATATAAATGAGACAGAGGTCTTTTCAGCATGATAAGACACATCTTTAAGTCTATATCTAGAAGGCAAGCAGAAGAAAATTTAAATCTTGAGCATGTGTCTGATAATTTACCACTTTAATAGATTGCCACTGATAATGCTACAGCTTCGAATTTTAAAAATCTTACTATAACAATAGCATATGGTAATTTGTATTTATATATTTTAAGTTATTTTCTTAGGTCCTCACAGCTTATTTAGACTTTTATATCCTCAGATGTTTATAATTTATATTATTCTTAGGCCTTTGTAATTTATATAAACAAAACTTTTTTATCCAATTATCATCAGATACCATAAGTGGTTGATTTCTAAGGGCAGTATTTACAAAGCAAGTTTCTTTAATCAGTAAACATTACATGGGAAATCCGTTTATACTTTAATATAAAGCCTGGTACTAAGGCAAATCTGTCTTCAAGTTTGCCCTTTTTATAAGGTATGTGAGCAGCCCTAGAAAAGTAAGGTCTGCCATGATTACCATTCCTGGAACTTTCAGCACAGAACCATCTGTAGTTAAGGTTACAGGAGGGTTATAGCCCAGTCTGTGAGCAGCAGAGGTTTAATCATAGACAGGAATGAACCTAGCTTGTCTTTATTAAGATGGTTTTGAAGCCAAAGGTGGAAGCAGACTGGTTCTTCAGTGTGACCAATTAAATAGAATAGGTACAAATAGGAGTAGAGGAATTTGATTTATGAATTACTAGAGCATGTTCTTTTTTTTCTCTAAGTCACAAATTGCTTGAAGAGGCATCATTAATTTGACACACTCATTAGAAATTTCAACAATTTTCTTTAAATTATAGATGCTACAGGTGGTCATTGCAACTCATTGAAACAAAACCTTATTGTTTCATTATTAATTAATTAATTAATTTCTTTTCATTATGCAGTCTTGTGATGTAGCCCCATCTGGCTGTGAACTCAGTCTTCTGATCTCAGCCTCTTACGTGATATCATCAAATGCTTGTCCCATGACACCTGAATAAACAGCAACAATGAAGACAGATTTTTAGACAGAAAACATAGGATGTAACAGAGATATATTTCTTCTTTTCCAGGTTCCCATCTTGTAGCAGCAGACCCACTACTAGTGATTCAAAGTGTGCTGTTTTATATTCTTATTCACAAGGCTATGTTTGACTCTGCACAGTCTTTGCAGTTAACTTTTCTAGCATTCTCAAGGACTGACTTATACAAAACGTAGGTCAGATTTACACTGGAGTTTGGAATATAGTACCTAATAAAAGGGCTGGGATTAAAGGCATGTACCACCCCTGCCTGGCTCACTGTTAAATTTTATCAAACTTTTTTTACTCTATGATCCCTGGGAAGAAAGGATGTGAGATGACAGAAGCCGGGCTTCTCATGTGTCCATCAGGAATTCTCACCACTGTTCTCATTGCTGCTCTGGGCTTGGAAGACAATATACAGAACACAGAAAGCCTGTCTCCCATTCTTCAAATGTTCTCTCTTCTCAGGAAGGCACTATTTGATCTAAGTTCACTATAAATTCTCTTTCCATTCACCTCTGTCTCCAGTGCAGGATGTAGGGCCAACTTAAGTGGAAACGTGTTTGTAACCTTTTCTAAAACTTTGCTGTGTTGTTTTACTATGGGAATCAGGCCAAGGTATGTAACAGCTATATCTTTTTATTATGTCTTTTAAAATTATAAGAAAAGGATAGTTGTAGATGCCTACATGATTCTTTGTTTCAAGCAGTGATATTGTGTGTGGCAATCATTCTTATTTTCATGGTTGTGGTATGAAGAGCATTAATGTTACTCTTAAACAGTTCACTTTATTATGTGCATTTATATAATCTGAAGAATTTTTCTCCCTTGTCAGTTAAAACTTCTGTACCTATTGAATAGAAACTTCCTACTTTTTAATTTCCATTTTTTTCTAGTCCCTAACAAACAAAATTTTACTATTCATTTAACTCAGTTTGATTGTTTTTGATACTTCAGATAAGTGAAATCATAGATTTGCATTTTTGTGATTTGGTTCATTCATTTATTATATGTCAGAATTATCTTCCTTTTAGATGCTGAATAGTATTCTATTGTATGAAAATACCACATTCATTTATTAATTAATTTATTCATGGACAGTTGGGCTGGTTCCATCTATTTACCATTGTAAATAATGTTACTGTGAATATATGTGTTTATGTGTCATTTTGAGAAACCCTGCCTTCCATTCTTTTGGGTATAGCTTGAAATTATTGACTGGTATAATAACTACATTAATTTTCTAAGTAATTGTCCTCCTGCTTTCCATTGTGTTTGTACATTCTACATTGCTATTGAAGTGTACAAAGGATACATGTTCTCTAGTCCTTGCTGACAATTATTTTTTCTTTCTCACTTTTATTTCCTTTGTTTCTTTCTTTTCCTCTTCCTTTTATTTTTGTGATAGCATGTATAATAACTTGTTGAAAGGCCACTTTGAAGTAGGGGTCATCTTTCTTTTATACACATGGAAACTATAGTTCTAAGAAAATGATTCCCTACAGGGTTTTAGAGGTCAATAATAGGGTATTTTCTACTGTCATAGATTTTTTATACCATGTAAGAAAAACTATTAGAAATAGCAATCAAAAGGATAATAAAATAACACAGATCAAGTTTTAGAAGCATTAATAAGAGAGATTTATTTCTATTCCTTAGTACTGTTTAGATACATAAGAATAGACTTTGTTGGTAATATTGTTTGAGGCAGAAAATGAGTTTTTTCTTTAGATTTCCAGTGGGAAGAGTAAAGCTTGACCTTCATTAATATGCACACATTAGCATAATCTAATTTACATAGGTGTTAGCCCAGGTGTTTGGAAAAGCAGTCAGGAGAATAACCTCAGATCATTACAAAACTGGAGCTGAATCTTCTCTTTCTCTCTGAAGATCTTCAAATGAACATTAATTATAACAACACCAATTTAAGTATGGCTGGTTATATAATTTTGGCAAACCTGTCATTTTTATAAATATTTTATAAAAAACAAAATTGCACATAGTGTTTTACATAGCATTACAGAGATTGTTTTCTTTTTCTTTCTTTCTTTTTTTTAAAATATTTATTTTTATTTAGTTAGTGAATTGGTGTTTTGCCTGCATGTATAACTGTGTAAGGGTGTCAGATCTTGGAATTACAGACAGTTGTTAGCTGCCATGTGGATGCTGGGAATCGAACTCAGGTCCTCCAGAAGAACAGTCAGTGCTCTCAACCACTGAGCCATCTCTCCAGCCCGGGCTATGTTTCTCATTGAATTCTTAGGTCAATCTTAGTTGATGCATGGTGCACTACACCTATGGTTTCAGATGCTAAGACTAACTAATATTCTTGGCTTTATATTTTGGCCACAATGTTGAGTCTGATTAAATGAAAAGCATATCTGATAGTCAACTTCCTGCCTATCATTAATGAGGGAAATGAGATACTGTGACAACATCAGTAGAGCTGGATGTTCTGCAGTTCTATGTGCACTTCTTGATTGCTATGTGAGCTACTTAGGAGCTTCCAGAGAAGTCACTCAGCTCAGAGAATTTGGCATGATGAGAATATCCTGCTGAGAAGAAAGTGACACAGCCCATTGAGAGTTGCATTTGCTTAAATTTAAAGTTTCATCACAATATCATCTTAATTTTATGGAAGGGAACACCCATCAGGAGAAATTAATGCTAAGGTAATCTTAGAGATGATTCACTATTCAGTGCATCCACATGTATGATACTGGGAATTCATGGAAGTGGTGTATACAGTATCTTGAGAATGTTAAAGTACTTTATCTATAACATAGTGGCACTTGAACATTTATGGAATTCAGGACTATCTAGGGGAGTGTGGAAGAACTCAGGGCTGTTCCCATATCCTGAGTAGGCAGCTTTGGAATGGGAGCAGAAAGTACACCTAAAAGCATTCCCAAAGGCACCCTTTTAGGTGTAAACTCTGAAAATGGGCTTACTGAACTACCTGATGACACAGTTCTATTATTCCAGATTTTCAGAAGGTTGAAGCAAGAGGATTGGAAGCTCAAGACTTATCTAGGCTACAAAATGATTTCCAGACCAGATGGAGCAACTTAGTGAAACTATGTTAGAATATAAATCAAAAGAGGTCTGGAGAAAGATATAGATATACTTCAGTGATAGAATGCTTACTTTGCATTCATTATGCTCTAGGTTCAATCCCCAGTAAAATACACACACACACACACACACACACACACACACACACACACACACACACACTCAGAGGTTAGGAAAATCTGTTTTTTATATTACCTGATGCCCTTATAACATCCAAAGGAAAATGTTAGTCTTAGAATTCTAACCTGAAAAAAAAAGTTGAAACTTTAGACAGTCATGGGAACATAGTTCCTACAAGAGAAGTTTAGAGGAATAGCTTATGCTTCATACCTCACAGAGAGAAATACACACACACACACACACACACACACACACACACACACACACACACACACAAGAGAGAGAGAGAGAGAGAGAGAGAGAGAGAGAGAGAGAGAGAGAGAGAGAGAGAGAGAGAGGAAGATGAAACCAGTTTTTGGATTACAAAGGCTATTTCATGTACTGTTACAAAAAGAAAAAGACTTGGTAAAGAAAACGTGACAGGAACATAAAAATTAAATTATAGGCATCATATCTCAAATATCTAAAGTATAAGAGGATTACATATGACTTCTTGGTGACATTTAAAATAATATGATAAAATAATTGATATAGCTTTTATATAAAATAATTGTTTTATTTGATTTTTAATAATGATAGGGTCTCCTGGGCCATGGTGACATCTGGCTGAGCTGCTCCTGAGGGCCATGTTTGGGTTCGTGGTCCTGCAGCAACCAGGGTCTGAGTTGATCTTCATGATTCCTATTACCACCAAGGGTCTGGTCAGCCTCCTGAGACCATGTTGGTATCTGAGGGCCATGCTGCCACTGGGACCGTACGGATCTGGAAGGCCTACATTACTACAGTGACCAGGGTGATTTCAGAGTCAGGCTGTTGCTGTGACAGGCTGCTGTTCACAGCCACGCGTAGGTCCATGTTCCTACCGCAGCTGGGTTCTTTTACGATGTCCATGACCCCTATTGACACAGGAGGTTATAGGGAGCCATGTGAGTTGAAATCTGAGGGCTGTGTTGAGCCAGCCCCACCAACCACTGACTCTGAAATAGCTGGCCTTGCCCCTCGCTGGACACCGTAGTGGGAGAGTTGGTAGTCAGAGGACTGGCCGACAGAGCTGGGAAGAGAAAGCTCAACCCCCTTACTACAGATGCAACTGCTGGCTCCGCCCCTCACCTGGGAGGAGCAGTCCTAGTGGCCCAGACTGATCACCTGAGCTACCACCCAGGCTCACATCTCAGGCCTTGTGTTGGTCCACTCTAACATCAATCCCATATATCACCTGCTGGAGTTGGGGCAGGGACTTGTCCGGCAGAACTATAAATACAGGATCCCCAGGACTCAGGGCAACAGCAGGATATTTGAGAGGAGTTTTGGTGAATGAGGGTCAATGATGATTGTGTGCCAGAGGTCTTGAACCACACCAATGACTGACTCATTGCAATGAACGGTTGTGTGTGGGACTCACTGGACAGAAGGATATTTACACTGCTTGACAAACTGTAGCTCCCAAGGCCAGTTGGACGAATCAAGAAGTTTCGGAGAGGTGGGAAAGACAGGATCAAGGGGTTTTTGTTTCTTTGTTTTTAATTAATTTTGAGGGGTGATTTTCTTTTCTGGGAGTGGTACAGTGCAAGGGTGGGTATGGATATAGGGGAATTAGGAGGTGAGTGGGATTGGGGTATATGATGTGAAATTTGCCCAAAGTCAATAAAGAGTAATTATGTTATAACAAACAAAGAACTATTTGTTTCCACAACCGGCTTTTTGATGGGATCTTCTCAATTGTTTACCTGTGGAAATGCTTTAACGTAAGAAGCGATAGCTATGCTTCTTTATGTCATTGTGCCTGTCCATAGCATAAAAGACAAGCAGAGATTTGGAGAATTCCAGTAAGGATGTTCATGAACCAAAACAAACGAGCCTAGATAGAGTAAGAATGGCTAAAAGGAAGTAGAAGGTGGGCCATGCTGTGATCATTTATTTTTCTGAAGATCTCAATAAATATTTGAGAATGAAGAGTCACTTACCTTCACTAAAATAATTGATTTGCAATGATACCATTCATTAAAAGAGTGCCCAGGCATTAGAACCTGTATTACTTAAATTGATAATGGACATGGAGGGAGACAAGAATTCCTGGTCTTTCACAGAGTAATTTTTAGTCGAAGATTTGGGGTCAGTAGGGCAGGCTTGTCAGTTTGCCTTGTCTTAAATTTAGTTTAGCTTTAAACACTTAACCATGTTGCTAGGAGAGCATCTTGCTGTATAGCTCCGGCTAGCCACAAACTCCTGCTCCTCTTACCTCTGCTTCCTGTGTGCTAAGATTATGAATGTGTGCCATCACATTATTTTTCTTTAATGGCTTTGGATTAAAAGAAGTTTTATGTTTTAAGGTCTTATTAATTAATGCAGGACTAATTATATAACCATAATATAGAAATTCTGAAGTTGAAAGTGTTGGCCTTTTAATAACTATTTTTATTACTAGATTAGATCTTACTCATTTTTCTTGACGAGTATTTGAAGTCTCAATTGACTTATTTGACTTCATTGAATAGCATTTGAAGTCTACATCTTCTTTAGTATGGAACAGGACTTTCTGATGACAGTCAAAGATACCAACAAGCATACGTAAGATTAATAAAATATTATTACAAATATTTTCAAATGTGTCTTGATGGATAGAATCATCCATTTATATTAATATATTTAATTAATGTAGTTTAATATTTTCTTCATGTTTAATCAGTTTTTCTAAATTCCTCACAATGAGGTCTGTAGCATGAATTCTGGTTGTTATTAAATGAAACTCAGAGCCAAATATTGGGGAAAAGCTGAAATATCAGGGAGAGGAAACAAAACACAGTCAAATTTCACTTAGCCAAACTATCTTCTAGCTTCCTCAACCTCACTCCTTGTCACTTCTACACAATAATAATCTGTCTTTCTATGCAGAGTGAATTCCTTAAATACCTTTTTCTCCCAGTTGTTTCACATCCAGGTTAAAGTCAAAAGTGTGATCTACTACTATTTGGTAGTCAGGCCTTACACTCAAAAAAAACCATAGAAAGATATCTGTCTCTGGAGTTATGAGATTAATGGCAGTAGGTTACCAATCCCTGTTTTACCCTGTTCTGGGAGTAAAGGCATGAGTTACCACTCTCTGACCCTCCTGGTTTGACTGTGGATGGATCTGTTCTCTGACATTCCAGACTGGTTTTATTAAATAAATAATATGTCACCACAAAAGTGTATTGTAAATTCCATTTACATAAGTGCAAAACAACTGAATGTGAAATAGGCGCATTCTGTTTTTTTTTTTAAACAAAATAAAGGAATTTCAATGGATTCAAATATGTTTATCTTTACTTGAGTCCATCCTTTCGAACATGGGGATGGCTACGAGTTGTTTTGGTACAATTCAGTTTTAACAATGCAATTGCCATCATTATTCACTCTTCTTTGTGGTGGTCTAGAATATGAACCTTAGTCCCACCCCTTTACCTACAATGTCAATATAGCAGGTGACTTTAATAAACTCGGAAGTCAAGCTCTTATGGTTCAAATCTCAGCTCTGCCACTAACTAGAGTTTGAACTTGAAGAACACTCACCCTTTCAAAACCCAGGTTCACTAACCTGTAAAGGATGGATTCCCAGTAGCTAGACTAGGATTAGTGGGAAGGCCAGAAACCAAGAGTAAAATGATTCTGGATCCAGATCAATCTTTAAAGTTTCAGACAGGCTGACTCTCCTTTGGAAAAACAGTTAGAGGACACAGTCAATAAGACAAAAGGACAGCCTATAGTATGGGAAAAGATTTTAACCAACCCTACAAGTGAGAGAGGATTGATCTCTAAAATATATAGAGAACTCAACAAACTAGAGCCCAAAACCCTTAATAACCCAATTAAAAAATGGGGTTCAGAACTAAAAAGGGAATTCTCAGCAGAAGAATTATGAATGGCTGAAAGGTACTTGAAAAAGTGTTCAACTTCTTTAGCCATCAGAGAAATGCAAATCAAAACAACTTTGAGATACTACCTGACACCTGTCAGATTGGCTAAGATAAAAGACACAGAGGACAGCCTATGCTGGAGGGGGTGCAGAGCAAGAGGTTGCAACACTCCATTGTTGGTAGGAGTGTAAATTTGCTCAGCCACTCTGGAATGCAGTATGGCGGTTTCTCAGAAAACTGGGAATCAATCTCCCCAAAGATCCAGCAATACCACTTTTAGGCATATACTCTAAAGACACACATTCTCACCTCAAAAGCATTAGCTCAACTATGTTCATAGCAGCATTATTTGTAATAGGAAGAACCTGGAAACAACCTAGATGTCCCTCAACTGAAGAATGGATTAACAAACTGTGGTACATCTACACAATGGAGTACTACTCAGCAGTAAGAAAAAATGATATCCTAAAATTTGCAGGCAAATGGATGGATATGGAGAATATCCTCCTGAGCAAGGTATCACAATCCAAGAAAGAGAAGTAGGGAATGTTTGCACTCATTAGTTGACTTTATAAAAGAATAAAAAGAGAGAGAGGTCATTGTACACAAGAACTCAAGGCTAAACCATAGCTAAATGACATGGTGCCTCACTTCTACATTGATGACCTCTAGCAGAGATGTGGGTGAGGAAAGACTTGTTTTCTTTAAAGGTCTGGCCACAGGGATTTTAATTATGCTCCAGTAAGTAAATGAGCAGCATGAATGTCCATTTTTGTAAATGAGAAGATTATAAGAGTGGGCATGAATCTGAGAGGTTTGATAACTGAGTTTTGATGGGGTACATGATATAAAATCACCAAATATTAAAGGTATATATATATATATAAAAACAAAAAAGCATGTGAACTAAAAAAGCCTCAAAAAATACAAAAAATTAAATAGAGGTTGATTCAAATATAGAGAAGTTTGAGTTAGATAAAGCCTGAACATTTAGTTGAAAAGTTAGCCTCAAACTGTTTTGCGACGTTATAACTTTTTAAAATTGAGAACCCTTTAATTCTACTGAGAATCTCTTTATCTAAGTAACAGGTTTCTCAAACAGGCTTTGGTTCTGATATAAGCTGATTGGACTTATTAGTGGAGCTTTTAATTTATAGAGGTATTTTAATGTCAACTGGGTGTTATTCACTCAATGAACTATTGGAAATAAATGAATGACTCAGCTAATATTTAACCACTAAGAAACAACAAAAAGAAGTTGCTCTAGTTTGGGTAGATTTTCCATGTTAGCCCCTTAAAAATACATGGTGGGCAACTCTTTGCTGGTTATTTTGCTCTTTTGGTATGGGGAGGCTGCCACCCACCTTCCAAATACATCACACACAGAAGCTTATTTTCAATGATAAATGCCAGGCTTTAGCTTTGCTTGTTTCTAGCCAGCTTTCCTTAACTTATATCATCCTATCTACCTTTTAACTCTAGGCTTTTATCTTCCTGTTACTTCTGTAATCATACTTTCACTCTTAATCTGTGGCTAGCTGTGTGGCTGACCAGTGAGTTCTCTTTCTTCCCTTGATCATTGGCCTTTTCCCAGATTTTTCCTTCTAAATTATTCTCTGCCTGCCGGCCAACCCTATTCCTTCTTTAGCCTTGATATCAGCTGCACAGCTCCTGATTAAACCATCAGGTGTTTTAGACAGGCACAGTAGCACAGCTTAATGAAATTAAACAAATGCAACATAAACAAGTGTAACACATTTTTGTGTCATTAAAACATAGTCCAGAGTATAAACAAATGTAACACACCTTAAAATAATATTCTATAACAGGTGATTGTAATTTTGAGTAAGGATTAGGTTTTTAGTATAAATGGTAAAAAGTGTCAATTTACAAGGGTATTTAAGGGAAAGTTTTGTTGGTTTAGTTACTTTCTAAAGGATCTATTTTTATGTGTGTTTATCCATGTTTTGCCTGCATGTATACTCAATTTATGTGAACCTGGTGCCCATAGAATCCAGAAGAGGGTGTTAGATCTAAAAGGTCTGGTGTTATAAAAGTTAGGAGTCACTACTTGGGAGCCAAGAACTAAATCCATGTCATCTACAAGAGCAGTGCATGCTCTTAAGTACTTAGCCTCTTTTTTTTGTTTGTTTTTATATTGAAGGATGAAAACTTAAATGTCAGTCTAAATTATAAGAGGAAGCTTAACTTATGTCCTAATTTAAAACATCTAGGTTAGAGTTTGCATATGATTGTGCTAATTTTGGGGATTTAGGATGCAGAGAAAAATAACCAAAGCTGTTGAAGGATTAACTTTATTAGCAAAATTATAAAAGAGATCAATATGGCATCCATCACTTCTCATTTAACTTTAGTAGCATGCTCTTAAAGAGGATTAACTTGAAAAAATAGTCATGTGCTCCTCATATCATGTCATAGATTTTTCTAAGAAAATGACAAACAATAAAATAATGTACAGGATAAAAGCTAGTGCCAAGTAAAAAAAGATTTTAGTTTTTAGTGGCTATATGTCTACTAGGTTCCACTTGAAATATGGGGATTCAAATAACTATTCTCATTTGTTTTTCTACTGTTATGATGAAAGACTAAAGAAAACCAACTTAGATAGGAAAGGGTTGAAAAATAATAAATATATGAGTAATAAACATGGCATGTATGATTTCATTGCCTATTTAGATGGGCTAGAAGTTATATAATGGTCATGTTGCCAATAAAAATACCCATATTATTTGTGTACTAGACCCTTTTAATTCTGTCTTCTAAAATTAAGTTTCACGATCACTTTCTCAGACAAAATTCTTCAAAAACAAAAGGATGCCCATCTAGTTAGAGCTTCTAGTTGTAATTTCTTGGCATATATAAGTGAGACCAAGGAAATTTTAAATTGGCTCATTCTAAGTCTATTCGATAGAATTAAAAATACATGCATTTATTGTGCTCCTGTGATAAACAACAGAATTTCCATTTTATTTTTTATATTTTCTTGTGTTGGTCTCATAGGCAGAAGAACCAGAAGTAATTGTCATGAATATAGTCTCTACTGGCTCGTATAGTGAATAGACATCTGAAGTATAAGGTAAAGTCTTACTTTAGTTGCCTTCTTTCTAGATCCATTAGTCAGATCTAAACAAATTAATTCATTACTCCCTGAGTAGGTCCACTGGCAAGACTTCCATCTAACCCAGGCTTTGAGTCTACTGGTAAGATGAATTTTGCTAGTTTTTCCTTTCCTATAGCCATTTGCATAATATTTTCACCTTGGAGTCACAATCCTTAGTTGGTTCTTTTACAAGTCATATGCAAAAATTCACAGAACGATGCTCATAGGGTATCATGAATGTAGATTTTCAGCCTCAGAATAACTGATAGTTTATAAAGATTTCCCTGTGCAATGCTCATTGTCAGGCCCCATCTTTACTTTCTATACCTAGAGCACACTCCAATGGTTATCCCAAATGTCTTCCAATATAGTCTAATAGCCCAGTATGGTAAAATGCCCTTAGCTGTGATCAAGTCTTGGATCTATATCAAAACTGAAAATTCCTTTTGGCTATGAGATCAAACTATGTTCATATTTCATTCTCCATTCACTTGTCACCATTTTCATTTTCTATTTTTGTTCCAACCATAGTCACTTCTTACTTGTATTTTATGACAGATCTTAGCTAGACTAATAATATCTGCCCACTTTCTACTCTTATCTTTTCAGTCTTTTCCTAATTTATCATCCACAATTATATATTCAAAACTTGTAATTTATGTCACTCATCGGTGTACAATTTTCCTTTGACTCCTTACTTCCTTTGAAATAAAATGGTCTACAAGGATAGCACACTAGCATAGTATATTAGAAGCTATGTCACACATCTTTACCTCTGTCTAAAATAAATGGGGATTGACAAAGGATCCACAGTTATGTGGGTCAACAATCATCTCTGAGAAAGCTCAGAACTTCCTGGAAGTTATTGTTAAGGTTGTATTTAGAGCCAATTTTGGCATACAATACATTGCACTGATTATCTATACTCAGTTTTCTGTTAAATGGTTTTCCAGTCAGATTATCAAACTGCTCATCAGATCATGCAGACTGTTCTAGCTTTAAATTAAATCCAATGCTGTAAGGATGAGGGTTTACTTAGTGTTTATTCACAACAAAGCACCAAGTTCTAGATGGAAATCCATGTGTTCCAAAAATTGTTCTAAAACAGTAACAACATTAGTAAAAGTAGAAACTTCAGAGGGCGCTATGCTCACATAATTTTTTATTTAGATTTGTATAGTGTGAGGAGCCATTTTAAACAAGCTTTTCTGTAATATTCAAGATTATTTTTTAAAGTACTTCAGTAATCTAAAGTAACACAATTTCCTAATTTAAAAATCATACTTTCAGAATATTAGAAGCAGGTTTAAAAAGATTAAGTGATGGAGAACTTATTTTTAGAATCAAGAAATTTCCTTTCCCAAAATTACCATGTCATAAAATTCTATGTCCAGAAAGCATAAAGGACAGTTGAAGGTGGCAAAGATACAAAAAGATTGTCACTTTCATAAACAAAAATGTTAGCAATCTGTTAGAATACAGAAATGGCGGTAGCCCCTCTCACAACTTGAAAGATCATATGCAGCTCTGCTACTTTGCTCCTGTCTTTCCATATGGAAAAAATAAAAGTAACTGGAGAATTTTCAATCAGAAGAAAGCATAAATCTGAGAAGAATAAGTTGTTGGAAGACATATAAAGATGCTCAATATGTTCTAAATGGAATGCAGATATGAAAATACATAATCAATTTCTTTTTTAGCAACGTGTAATAGGATAAAATTAAGCAAAAGCAAACTGGAAAGCAAAATATCCCAGAGAACATTTTGATGATAAATGGAAATATCTTATTGCATAGCAAGAGCCTTGGAACAGAAAAGAATATGAAAGTAAACTAAGAATATCCAGAAAGCTTCTCAAGGGTACAACATTTCCAACAGAATAGAGATTGTTCCCTGGGCTTCCTGGCATATCGCACACTCTTTATTTTTGCAAAAATTTTGAGAAATGTCATTAATAGCATTACTTTTACTATCTGTTTCTTGGACATCACACTTCTCTTGGGAGACAATATATGGTAAACTGACAGAGCATGTTGGCACATCCACTCTTAATGTTAATCCTCTACTAGAAATGGAGCTCGTTTTTTCCCCCTGGGTTTTTTGGCTGGGGATACCATTTTTGCAGCCATAGAAAATAATGCCATGTTTCACTGACAGTTGCAAAAGTAAAGTTACCCCAATAACATTCTAGAACCTGGATTATTAAATTAAAAAATATGTAATCTAATAAGAGGCATGGTCCAGAATGACATTTGTTAAATGCGTTCATTAATAAAAACACATTTTCCTCACCTCAGAGACTTCATAAATGGTGGTATGGTTTCCGTCTAGCCCACTGAAGTGATTCAATTCACAATGCAATTGAAGCTGAATGTGCTATAAATCAAATACATTATGGGGTAAAAGGGCCTTTGGGGAGACTGGGCTTGGAGGCAGTGAGAGGAATAGCCTGGGAATCTGATTGCTGCTATATAAATTGTTTTGGAGACAGTTGATTTTTCAAGCCAGAATTCAGGATGCCAAGGTCTTAACTAAGAGATGTTTCAGGAGACTGGGAGACTGGAATAGAAAAAAGGAAGGATGTGGAAGTGGAATTTTTGTATCAGGCAGTAAGTGATCAGAGACACTTGCAAACTCAATTCTTTTATCAAAATGCTGAAGGTGAAGAGCTTCTCTTCTTTCACACTAGGAAGTCCAGAAGGGATTTCACTCGCCCTCCAAACTCTTCCAGAAATCCCTGGCTGATACTATAGGCCCAGAGCCATCTGTGAAATGCCTGTCTTGCATGCAAGGCACAGACTGTCTTTGTTCACAGTTATCTTTTTAAGGATGCTTGAAAGAAAAGAGATTTAGAAGGTGTTGTCTCCCTCTGAAAAGTAGATAGAGATGCTATTAGCTGTGGAAAGTAAAGTAGAGACTGAGTATCACCAAAGCTGGGGACTGGCACACACACACACGCATACACACACACACACACACACACACACACACACTCAACTACTCTTCTTAACAACTCCATGGGAACTGGGGTTTTGAGTTCAAATGTAAATATCCTCCTGGCTAGTGCTATTTTTCTAAGCAAAAAACTAACTTTGTATTCTACCATAATCCATTAGAGTGTGGTAGGCTAACTTGTTAACATGCAGATTAGCATATTGCTTTTTAAATAAAGGTAGCCCATTTTTATTCTGATTGTGATCTAGGCATATACATTATAACATATTTTTTTAATTATTTAATTAATTTAATTATTTAATCATTGAAATTGGAAAGACAAGTTACCTGAGACAAATGGCCTGTCAACATTAGTTTACTCAACCAACAAATCACAAATATACCTATATATGAAATTATGACATAAATGGACAGAACATCTGTTTATTATACATATAAGCATTAGAAAGAAGTTTGCAGATTATGCATTTCTATAGTACTAAGAATACTCTGCATTTTTTTCAAGGTTTTGCCTGTTTATTATTATTATGAACAAAGAAGTCACACTTTCTATCCCTGTATATTCTTATTCAAGGTCCCTTCCCCCTCCTGCCACGTCCCATCATTCTTTCTTCTCCACAACTCCCCATCCCCTTCCTGGGCAGGCAGCAGACAGTCCCATGGTCCCACTGACCCAATATTGCTTAGTTCAGTCTCCACTCCTGGCAGATCCAGTTTTCTCCCCCCTCCCTCAAGAGTGAGTCAGGTGTTCCTCTAGGGGGAGTGGGATCTGAGGAGTCAGTCCAGGGTGTTTCTGATCCCAAGCTGTTCAGTGGTTGGGATTTCCAGCTTGGGCATGCTTGGCTTTTTTCTTGTTTGTTTGTTTAGAGACCACTAATGAGGGAGTACATTACCTGCTTATCTTTCTGAGTTTGTGATACCTCACTCAGGAGGATATTCCTTAAGTCCATCCATTTGCCTGCAAATTTTAGGATATCATTTTTTATTACTGCTGAGTAGTACTCCATTGTGTAGATGGACCACAGTTTGTTAATCCATTCTTCAGTTGAGGGGCATCTAGGTTGTTTCCAGGTTCTTGCTATTACAAATAATGCTGCTATGAACATAGTTGAGCTAATGCCTTTGGAGTATGACTGTGCATCTTTAGGGTATACACCCAGAAGTGGTATTGCTGGGTCCTTGGGGAGATTGATTCTCAATTTTCTGAGAAACCGCCATACTGCATTCCAAAGTGGCTGAACAAGCTTACACTCCCACCAACAATGGAGGAGTGTTCCCCTTGCTCCGCATCCTCTCCAACATAGGCTGTCATTTGTGCATATTTTTTATGAAAAATAATCTGTTCACTTAAGACCTAATTCATTTGGCATAAGTAACAAGATTTTTATGGAGAGAAAAAGTCTTAAAAATAGTTTGAGAAGAATAAAAACGCCTTAGCAATAACAATAAAAACTCAAATAATATAACTTAAAAATGGAGGATTGTTCTGAATAGGCATCTCCAAAGAACTACAAATGGCCAGCAAGAGGACAGAGCCTATTATCTCTAGCTACCAAAGAAATATCCATTAAAACTTCAAGAAGGTAGACTATTTTCCTAGTTATAATGGCTATTATCAACAAAACAAGAAAGCAAATGCTAGTAAGGAGGTTGAGATGAAATAACATAAATTAGTGCAGAAATGAGAAACAATTTGGAGGATTCTCAAAAAAATTAAAAATATATCTGCGTAACTTGATGTAGTTATCACACTTATTCCTAATATATAAAATATAACTAGATCCTTTTTGGCTGATGATTATAAAAGTATGTATATAGATACATACTAGTGCATTATTCCATCTTCAAGAATCTTATCACTTGTAGCAAAATGGGTCATTATTGTAAAAGTCCAGACACAGACAGTCATGGACTACACTTTTTCTCTCATATGTGAAAACTAAAAATAAAAGCTAACAAGAACGTTTGTTTGTTAGTGATTAGTAGATGTGGAGAGGGTTACACGAAGAGGGGGTAAATATTTCTAGGTGCAGTTATAGAGAAGGAACAAGTTCTGGCATTTGGTAGCCCAGTGGGAAGGCTATTATTTGTAATAACCTATGGTATATTTTATAAGGATCTGGAGGAAAAGAGCTAGAAGGTTCTAAATGCAAATTTGGTTGAAATGCAAATCAGGGGTAAATGTTTTACTTATTGCTCTATGTATGTATTCAGATACCACACTGAATCTCATTAATATGTATAGTTAATACATATGTGTGGTGTGTGTGTGTGTGTGTGTGTGTGTGTGTGTGTGTGTGTATACAAAGAATTGACTGCAGAGCTACACTCTTAGCCCAATACAGCATAAGTAAAAAAAATAATAATATGGGGCTGGAGAGATGGCTCATATTAAGAGCACTGGCTGCTCTTCCAGAGGACCTGAGTTTAATTCCCATCAACTACATGTGATTCACAACTATGTATAATGAGATGTAGTTCCCCCTTCTGGCATGTAGATAGAACACTATAAATAAATAAAATAATAAAATGGTCTGGAGAGATGGATCAACGGTAAGAGGACTGGCAGATCTTCCAAAGGATCCATGTTCAATTCCCAGCAGCCACATGCCAGTTCACAACTGTCTATAACTTCAATTCCAGGGGACCTAACATCCTCACACAACCATACATGCAGGCAAACCACCAATGTACATAAAATAACAATAAATAAATCATTAAAAATAAAATATACTATGTTGAATTAGGTGTATGACTTAAATTTTTAAAATCAGTCTTTTAAATATAGGTTGGAAATGAAGTGAGAATGTCAATATTTTTGCCATGTAAAAATGCTTTTAATATAATGATTCTATTTCATATAAATGGTTCTTCTGTTTTAAATGTGGTTATTATTTATCACTTCTGTATTTGTAGAAGAGGGAAAAAATTCTCCAGTTCTGCGGTTCTAAATTTGAGCAGTGAGTTGAACGACAAAACAATGAACCTTCCTCTTCATCCAGCAGATCGTCTTAATTTGCCCTCTTGCCAGGAGTGCACTGATGCACCATTATTCTTCATGTTTATCCCACAGAAGAGAATGGCTTAGTCCTGGTTAAGTGTGGTCCAACGTCCAGCTTAACTCAACTTTAAGTTCCAAACATACAAATAAATAAATGTACTACATGTCTTTTAAACCTTTCATTATTAACTTTCGATATATATTGTTGAAGCTACTTTCTTGGCAGATGTTCCAGCTTTTGGCACAGACAAGCTGCACAGGAAACACAGCTGCATCTCTAGTTTCCTGGCGGGTAATCACACAGCATTAGTGCCTTCCACACAAGAGCAAAGTAAGGGATCATAGGTTAAACCCTGAAGCTTCATATAAATGCATCACTCCTGAAGACTGTCTTAATAGTGAAATCCATATTTTATATAGTTTAGTCTATTTCAATCAACACAACAGCACCTACATTATGTATTCTTTTCAAACAAAAATATAAAGAAGTATCTTGCCAAACTAGCCATACTTTAACCAATTAAAACTTTAAACAATAAAAAAGATTACAATGAATAACACACATAGGATCTTTAAAGATTTGATAATTGAAGATGTCAAGTTAATTATCACTTTATTTCATGGGATTGTCAGATAAATTAGAGTCTTCTTTGACACTCAGAGATTACAGAAAAATTATTTAAAAAGTATGCCTTTGCTTAAACTTTGGTGTGCAAATCTAGTCCTGAAAATTAAGTATACACATTCAGGGTTGTGGTATCAATTTAGTTTTAGAGTGGTCAACTAGTATATGCAAAGCTTCAGATTTAATACCTAGCATCAGACACACACATGCACACACAGAGATATACACACTCTCATCACTTACACATAATTACTATATAGGAGTATATACTCACAATGTTTAACAAGAAAACCACATTCAATAATGATGAAAGTGGATGTAATATTTTAAGTTATCAAATAAGTGCTAAATAGTATACATTTTATAGCTTAGTAGTCACAGCTATCATTTATTTGTTATTTACAGAGAAAGAAATTGAGTAAGTTACTCATAGTCATATAGTTAATATGTAATGGAATCTTAATAACATACACTTGACCCTCATATTAGAAAACGGTAACATTTTTCAATGTAAATGCAGACTGTTTTGTTTTCAGAAAAAAAATGGAAAATTTTCTGCTCTGGTCCTTGAAATTATCTAAGAAACCAAATCTAAAGGAGCTATTTGCATTTCTAGTTAATCTATTTAACCTGACACTAACCATAGTGGAAAAAAAACAAATTATGCATATGCTGGGAATTGGCTTGTTAGAAACCCATTAACTTTTAATTTTTAACTATCAAGATTTTAACCAATGATGTTATTAGGTTAAGTCTATCACTTAAGAAAATTACAAATACTTCCTTTGGGAAGAAATCAATTCTGTGATGCTAAGACTACAAATTTAACTAAGTTGTACACACTGTAGCAGTACCAATCATTTAAATGTACTGTTGAAACCAGATGCTGGACTTCCAAAGAGGCCTCATCAATCCACATCTATGGCTTTCACTGAGATACATGCTCCATATGACCTTTAGCCTAAACAGCATGGAGACTGTTACTGGTCCCTGCT
Organism: Sigmodon hispidus; assembly: GCA_004025045.1. NCBI lineage: Eukaryota > Metazoa > Chordata > Mammalia > Rodentia > Cricetidae > Sigmodon > Sigmodon hispidus. The sequence continues at coordinate 3,811 of PVIH01017856.1, read as the reverse complement.
AGTTTCTGGACATGAGTGTGAGAGCAGTATTCCAGGTTTGTCAGATGTGTGCCCTACTGAGTGTTGAGCAGAAGATAGTATCTTTGCTTTTGACCCCTCTTTCTCTGTTCTCTCTGTACTTCTGCAAGATTGATAAACTCTCCAAACTATGATCAATGCATTTTGTTGATCTGAACTAGAGGTGGCCTTGTGTATATAAAAGAAAACAGTGATTTCTATGATGTGATTTATAAGCTCTCATCTGAAGGACCCTGACATACCTTGCCCCATACCCTTTTCCTCACCCACAATAAGAAAAAAACCAAAAGAAAAAAAAAAACCAAAATTAAACAACAACAAAATCAGAGGACTGAGGCCAAATAGCTTGTTTTAACTGACCCATCAAAAACGGTTTACACAGATGTGCCTCATTTAAGCCTTGTTTAATATTATGTGGTCAATTAATTCTATTCAACAAATATAATAAGCTTCTAATAGGAGCCATATGAATAACTTTACTACACTTCATTCACTGTAACTTTAAGTTAAAGTTACTTAAAATCTCCCCCCCACCCAGGGAATAAAGGCTTTGTTTCCCAGAGATTCTACATTATTTCTTCATTTGAAAGAAAAAAAACCTCAACCCCCCAAAACAAGTAGCCATAGAATAAAGATAAATTGAACAAAATCTGAGATTAGAAAAGAAAAAGATACATAGTGGTCACCACATTGCAAATGGCTTTCATCTATGCCAAGATGTACCTGGTTTAACTCAACCTAACATACTAGATGTTGGGTGTATTCCTGATGTTGATGCTGGCAGGAGCTAACTTTAAACTTCACTTACTAGTTGAATAGTTTAATTGACCTATGGTATGCTGGGAAAGGATTTGGCTAAATAAGGCCAGGTGTACTTATGAGCAATTGTAGAAGTTACAACTCAAGATGAGTATTGTAAAGTCAAGCTAAATATTCCTCCACTACATCTGAATCAGATGATCTGAAAAGTTCAAGCCAGTAGACAAAAATATCAATATTCTTTTTGTTGAAATATTTTATTTTTAATTGAGGAATAAAATTGTTTATATTTTCAGTGTGTAATTTTGATTAATATATATTGTAAAAATGATTAAGTCAACCAAATTTAACATGTCTCTAACCTAATAAACTAATGGTTTATGATAACATTTATAGTCTAAATAAATTTCCTAAGCAACTTGAAAATATATATGCATTTTGTTTTTGCTTTTTAAGACATGGTTTCTCTGTATAACAACTCTGGCTGTTCTGCAATTCACTTCAGACAGCAGGCTGGCCTCTAACTTTTAGAGATCTGCCTCCCACATGTTGGGATTAAAGGTGTGTACCACTACCACCTGGCCACATATATTCATTCTAAATTACAGTTATCAAGCTAAACATCAAATCGTGCTATCATACTCATCCCCTCTGAGACTCTGTGTGTGTATTATAAGTTTTTTTTCCGTGCATTCATCAGTAGACACTTGGATTAATTACATATATTAGCTGTTATAAAGAATGCTATGATGTATCTGAGTGTGAAAAATGCACTTTGACATACTGATTTTATTTAATTTAAATGCCTATTGTGAAGTGAGATTGCCAAATAATTTGAAAACTGTCAATTTTCTGAGGATGATTCATATTGATTTCTATAATGATTATACTAGTTTACGTTCCTGTCAACCATGGGCAAGGGTTTAGTTTTCTCCATACTGATTTCCCTTTCTCTTTTTACTAATAGATATTCTAAGTGATTGGAAATTATATTTCTATATGTTTTCCTTCTAATTCTCTAATAATAGTGACATTGAACTCTTTTTATCCATGTGCCCATTGGTCATTTCTGTGTGTTTACGGAAATGTCTATTCAAATCCTTTGACCATCTTTCATTGGGGTTGTACATGTTCTTGCTAGGAAACTCTTGGGGTCCCTTTCTATTTTGCATATTAACCTCTTATGTGATGCATTTGCAAACACTTGTCTGTTTTTCTGGGTCTGTATTACCTCTCTCAGGATGATAGTCTTCAGATCCATCCATTTACATGCTATTTTCAGGATAACATTTTTTTTTTTTCTGCTGAGTAGTACTCCATTGTGTAAACTGTAAATGTAACACTTTTTTTTTTTAAAATCCATTCTTCAGTTGAGGAACTTCTCGGTTGTTTCTAAGTTCGTTCTATTATGAATAATTCTGCTATGAACATGGTGGAGCTAATGCCTATGGAGCGCAAATGTCCGTCCTTTGGGTATAGGCTCAATAGTGATATTGCTGGATTCTTGGTGAGATTGATTCCTAGTTTTCTGAGGAACTGCTTTGCTAATTTCTAAACTGGGTACAAGTTTATACTCCCACCATCAATGGAGGTGTGTTTCCCTTGCTCCACATTCTCTCCAGGAGAGGTTGTAATTTGTGTTTTTGATTTTAGCCATTCTGACAGGTGTAAAATGATATCTCAGAATTGTTTTGATTTGCATTTCTCTGATGGCTAAGAATGCTGAACAGTTCTTTAAGTGTCATCAGGCCATTTGGTGTTCTTCTGTTGAGAATTCCCTATAAAGCTCTGTACCCCATTTTCTAATTGGGTTCTTTGGATTTTTGAGCTCTAGAACCTTGAGTTCTTTATATATTTTACAGATCAGTCTGCTGTCAGATGTAGGTTTGGTGAAGACTTTTTTCATTCTTTTTTTTTTCCTTCTTTATTTTGTATTTATCAAAAAAAAACAGTAAAAAGAATTTAAAATGCGGAAGAGTTAACAATAACTATACAGAGGATAGGAATCATAAGCATGGCTTATCAAGGGTGGAAATGCAAATAAGATTGCTACACATAAAATTTCTTTGTGTTCAGCTTTCCCTCTGAATTTTTTTTCCATCCCTGTATATCCTTATTCAAGGTCTCTTCCCCCTCCCACCACATCTGGTCATTTTTCTTCTCTGCAACTCCCCATCCCCTCCCTTGGCAGGGAGCAGACAGTCCTATGGTCCCACTGACGCAATAATGCTTGGATCAGTCGTCACTCCTGGCCAAATCCAGTTTTGTCCCCCCTCCCTCAAGAGTGAGTCAGGTGTTCCTATAGTTGGACTGGGGTTTGAAGGGTCAGTCCAGGGTGTTTCTGATCCCAAGCTGTTCAGTGGTTGTGGTTTGCCGCTTGGGCATGTTTGGCTTTTTTTCTTGTTTGTTTGTTTGGAGACCACTAGTGAGTGAGTACATCCCCTGCTTATCTCTCTGAGTTTGTGAGACTTCGCTCAGGAGGATATTCTCCAAATCCACCCATTTGCCTGTGAATTTCAGGATATCATTTTTTCTTACTGCTGAGTAGTATTCCATTGTGTAGATGTAGCACAGTTTGTTAATCCATTCTTCAGTTGAGGGACATCTAGGTTGTTTCCAGGTTTTTGCTATTACAAATAATGCTGCTATGAACATAGTTGAGCTAATACCTTTGGAGTGTGAATGTGCCTCTTGAGGGTATACACCCAGAAGTGGTATTGCTGGGTCCTTGGGGAGATTGATTCTCAATTTTCTGAGAAACCTCCATATTGTATTCCAAAGTGGCTGAACAAGCTTAGATTCCCACCAACAATGGAGGAGTGTTCCCCTTGCTCTGCATCCTCTCCAGCATAGGCTCTCATCTGTGCCTTTTATCTTAGCCAATCTAACAGGTGTTAGGTGGTATCTCAAAGTTGTTTTGATTTGCATTTCTCTGATGGCTAAAGATGAAGAGCACTTTTTCAGGTGCCTTTCAGCCATTCGTAGTTCCTCTGCTGAGAATTCCCTTTTTAGATCTGAACCCCATTTTTTGATA